>JAVJGJ010000036.1:4120725-4143702 GCA_035590215.1 Microhierax caerulescens | reverse complement strand
ACCTGATTAAGGTTCATGGCAAGCTGATGTGATTTTGCATACACAGTTCTTGGACTGGACATGATTGAACATTTGACAACACTCAAACTTGGGTATTAAAAGCAAACGTTTTGGCTTTACTTTATGTTTACCAGTTGGCCAAGGATGAGCATGGGAATCATCAGCTCTTTAAATGAATGAACTTCTAAGTTGTTGTTTGGTTTTGGGTGTTTTTTAACTCAAAAATTAGTTAATAGATTACAAGCTAAACATGGCATCAATGCAGTTAACACTCAAGAGCAGAAGAAAACTTTCGGCAAGTAATAGCCCTGCAAACAGAAATAGCATATACAACAGCAAATCCAACCACACAGCTGAAGTAGTAAGAGCTGTGATACCTGTATCTTCCCATGTTGACAGAGGTCAGCATACCACTGGACTAGCAGTGGGTAGTATAAAAACTTGTTTTCTAAATCTATTTTAGATGCAGTTAAAAAAAATGGTTTCTATATAATTTAAGAAATCTGGTTGTCATGGAAGCCGAACCTTTATAAGCCTCTAAAAATCCCAATTTGCTCCCCCAAATAAAAATTACTGCACATCTCTTATTCTTTGCTTTAAATTCAGTAGATCTGTTTTTCATCACAGCACGGTTTGCATTCCACAAGGGCCAATATCACTAGCTTACATAATAGTAAAACCAACCTTGACACAGACAGCCCTAATTAACAGACATAAAAACAACTCAAGCAGCCACACAACGCAGACTAATCCTTGATGCTACAAATGCCAAAGACATCTCAACTAGCACTTTGTGTATGTTTGTGTGTAGGTGGAGCAATCAGTCATTCATCCCAATCTCGCACATGTAAACAAGAAAATGCAATACATGAAGAACAGAGATTACATCTTACCTCATTTAAATGCATGGGAAAAAAAAAAAAGTAAAAAAAAAAGGATGGTAAAGCTCTATACACTTAAATAAATTTTCCCACTGAAGCTATAATTGTCAGTTAATAAAATAATTTCAAATTCTTTCACTGCTGGTACACTGTCAAGTCATACAGATAATTTGGCAAACAGAAAAATAGGCTGAGCACAATTCATAACATGACCTCAGGCTTCCCCCAAACAACAGATGCTGCAGACTGACAGCCCAATTCATTGTCATCATATAGCCAACAAATCTGATAAGACAGACCACTGAAAAATTCCCCAGCACCAAGGAAGCCTCCGCAGTATACACAATTCTGTCCTGCTTTACTCACAGCCTTCCTCCTTCCTTCACTCCTGTGCTGGATGTATGCCAGGGAAAAGAGGGCTACAAGCAATCAAGCACAGGTTAAGAATAGCCCTACGGCTATCATGCCTTCACAGTGCCACCAAAATTGGCATCCCAACAAAGAACATGCTTAAGGCCTCATTTTCCTCTATAGTGGATTTTGTGCCAGAAAATTCTTGGGAAACCCTAAAACTGGGCTCAAAAAATTTAAAGCCTATAGGCCATAACCAAGAAGCACCAAACCTATCTGTTTCAATTAGTGTTCTAAACTATCTAAGTGGAAACATCTTATCTTGAAAACTGTTTGCTTTGTTACACATTGCAATACTTCAATGTGAATTCTTCCCAAAACTTTTCAGTAGTATCTTTTCATTTATGCATAACCACTGCAGGCTGTCCAATGTCCAAGTGCAATGCTGCCTCAGAATCAACATCTGCTCATAGGCTCCCCAAGTATTTTTTCAGTTTGGAACTGCCTCTCCTCTCCCTCCACCCCAAAGGGTGTGTTTCAAAAAAGAAAGGAAGACCTGGAAAAAATAGTTTGTAGATGTATTGCTAATCAGAATGACCGAGTACTTCTCCAGCAGAATTAAACTGAAAGAGAATGCATTATACCAAAGCACTTTAGTGCCAGCCGGAACTCTTTTATCATATGAACACACTTACATTCTACAAACAGGATTAAAAGCTACTTGCCATCAAATGGATTTCAATTTCCCAAGCCTCCACACAGTCCCACTGATTTCAACAAGATTCTGACCTCACAGCCACAAGACTGAACACCTAATGGACAACTCCAACATTTAAATCAACTTTGATCATATTTGAAAAATCTTCAGATACTTTATTCCTTATTACATTAAAAAAAAAAAAGCAAGTACTGCATAAAGCCAGAGAAGCAGTTCTGTTCTAAAGCAGATGTGAAGTTGGTACACGAAGTACACACAGAAGTGAATCACTGTGGAGTACATGCATTGCCCTGCACAAATTAAGGCTACCTAATTGTTTTGAGACATCTCCTTCCCACCCACCAGCTCACTCTAAAATAACTAATTCAATTTTCATTTGCTGGGTAAAGTGCCACCACATTATCCACACCCACATCCGACTCATAAACTGTCTTTTAATAAGCAGAATCCAGCGGAGGTCAGAAATGGCCCTCGACAGGAAATGCCTGGGTGTTTTCCATTCATGCACTGCAGATTACTCTTCCACATGAAGACGGCCCAGGTCTAGGGTCATGCTGTTGTACAAACTTCATTTTAAATCATTTTCTGCTTAATCTGCACTATCACTCTTTGAAGATACTGTAAAAAGGAACTTGAAAGCTTACGAATTCAGTTGCCCTACTGGCATGTGTATTTCACAATATTTCTGTTAAATCTAATTAACTGTTATATACCTTCTGTTTTTGGCAGTCTCATGACATAAGAAAAACAAATCATTAAAACACTCTAATGAAAACTCCAACCAGATACTGTTCCACTCCATAGCTCTGATCCAAACTGGAGTGCATCACCACTTCCTCCCTAATACACCAGTACGAAACAGTAGCTCGCAATATGCAAGAATGATCTCGGGAACATGACAGCATCAGTGTTTTTTGCACGGCACACCTGGAATACAACATGCCTGACTATTGCCTTGCAGTACTAATTGATCACACCAGCATTTTAAAACACGTTTCCTGAATGCTTCCTAGTGAGAAGTGAAGCGCATCAACAGGATGTTATTTTAAAAGGAGAAATAATTGCCAGGGAATTAATAACTTGGACTTATGCAACACTTCTACTGCCAGTTGGAAACACTAAACGATGAAGTAACTTGCATCCCCATCTCAGCAGGGCACACATGGAGACTTGCAAAAAGCCAATCTGCAGGTCAGCACATTCAGGAGGTAAGAGCAGTGGCAAAAAGCTTGAGGCACCATAACGTTAGCCCTCTTTGTGGAAGATCTTTTGAAATAAACCCAATCTGGATCTTCTGACAAATACCGATTGCAAAGCTGCCAGGAGCGCTACTCCAAGATCCTGCTGTTTTATCGGCGCCCCTGAGAGAACCAAGCTACCCGGCTTTAACCACGGCTGCTAGGAGCACGGCCCAGCCTCCTGCAAGGCAGTGGTTTTATCTCTGCAGTTCACGAGTCAGCGAGCATAGGTCACACTCCGCCAGCCGCGCAGGGGGCTCCGCCAGCCACCCCCGCCCCCCGCCGCGGGCCTTTCGCGCGCGCGCGCCCCCCGCACTTTGGTCGTGCCCTGCTCCTCCCTCCCCCCCCGCCGCCGAGTGGGCCAGCCCTCCCCTATCTATATAAGAGGCAGGTGGGCGGCTCCACACCGCAGCGTCGACGGCGGCAGGGGGCTGCGTGAGAGGTGTTGTGGGGGACATCGTCGTGCCTGAGGCGCAGCCAGTCTTCTTCCCGGCTCTCCGGCGCCCTGCAGCCATGGCCTGGCAGCCTATGGAGATCAACCCCGAGGTGCGTGAGGGGCGGCGGGGAGGGGGCGGCTGGCGGGGCGCCGTTTCTCTTCGGCACTCACCCCTCTTTCTCCGCATTGTCTTCCAGATGCTGAACAAAGTGAGTCCCCGCCGCAGGACCGCCGGGGGCGGGCGGGCGGGCGCCGCCTCTTCTCTCTGCGCCCCTCGGCAACCCGCCCTGCCGAGACGGCGCCGGCTGGAGCGGCGCGGAGCGGTACCGGGGCGCGGCCGCACCTGCGCCTCCCGCTGCGCACCGAGCGGGGGCCGCGTGGCGCGGCGGGGCAGCCGCGGCCCGTGAAGGGGGCCGTGCGGGGAGGGGGCCGTGCAGACCCCCCAGCCCGGTCTCCCCAGTCCGCTCCGCAGCCGGGAACTGCTTTTGGAGTTCAATCGTCGCGAACCTTGCTGCGCTCCCTCCTCGCAACTCAGGACTTTAATCGTACTTTGCGGGGGGGTGTCAGAGCGCTCGGGAAGGGTCCGCAACAATGCGGGAGGCGTCTGTCCCCGCCAGCACCTCCTTGAAACTCCACTAATTGAAGAAAAAGGGGAAAACGCCGCTCACAAGAGCCATGCGTGTCAAACTGTTTCAGGCGGCAAAGTCTTTTTGCCGCTGCAACGCTTAAGACAGGCTGCGGGATCAGCGCGTGTTTAACAGAAGCCACCGACTGCTGGAAAAAAAAAAAAAAAAAAAAAAAAGCTCCAATTGTGAATTGCATTGACTTGGCCAGAGAACACAGATTAATAGCTGCTGAGGGCATTCCCTGCCCCAAGAGAAAATGCAGAGCCTTTTGCAGGATTGTCTGCAGGTCGGATCAGATTTCCCACTCAGAAGAGTTACAGGTATTCCGCAACTATTTGCTGCTACAGTGACCAAAAAATGCCAGGCAGTGCTCTGAAAGATTGCTTGTGCTGTTTGTTTTTAATTAAGAGAAGCCCCTGAAAGTAATACTGCTTATTAAATCAGAATGCACATGAACCTGAGGGACTTCAGAACATGCTGTTCAGCACTGTCCCTACCCAGACAAATTATGCCCCCCACCTTTACTTAAGAAAAAAAAAAAAAAAGTGTTTTTCTGGCTTTAAAAAACCAACCCAGAATATTTCCTAGTCTATGTGGAGGCCAACACCATGACTCTGCCTATGTCTGCGTAATATCCACAGATACGGACGATACAAACTGAAGTCTTCCAAGACCACTGAGGAATTCTAACAGTTCCTTTGATAGAAAAATGAGCCTTGTTCCCTTATCAGCCTTCTTGTGAGCATAACCCTGGAAGGCTGGTGGCTTTTAAACGTTCTAACTTTTCACCCTTTCCTTGGCTAAAAAATCGGTAGTGGACATTTCTCTTTCCGTCAGGAGAGGCCAGCCCTTGGCAAAATAGAAATAAAAATCAGAGAGATGTCGCAGGCACAGGCTCTACCACTACCGTCTGACAGGAGGCATTAAGCTGAAGCTTTTGGAAGGGTAACAGCTGGCTTGGCATCGTAAAGCTGAGCCATCCCAGGTCTCGACGTGCCGCACAGCCCTTAAATCTGATGTTCCTCGCCGTGAATCTCACCTGTGAAGGAATTAATGGTTTATGGCAACCCAGTATTCAGGAATGCTAAACTTCCATTAAAAAGCAGGGGAAGTTGGCAGACAGGCTTTACACACAAGAACTTAGAACAGAACACTTAAAATTCCCCTGGTTTGGGATTTATAACTTGTAAAACAGGAGCAGAGCTTTCAATTTGTGCTTCAAATTGTTTCACGCTTTGTTTTCCTTAGCTTCTCTTCCTGCTTTTATTCAGCAGATAGGTGGCTTGAACCCAGGAAGTCTAATGAATGCCTGACACAGCAGGCAGTAAATCTACAGACTAGCAGCTCATCCTAGCTTTATTGCTTTATTTTTTTTTAAATTGCTGATAATTACAATAATGCACATGGGCAGGGGTCCAAGACAGGAAGAATTATTGTCTGCAGGCAGATCTGGTGTGAGCTGATAATACCAGCCTGTGTTTGCTTTTGAATTTAAATGGCAGAAATCTCAGTAAAGTAGTCTTTGGCTTACTTTAACTTGCTGGAAGAGGCGGAGTTCTCATCGGCTCGTCCTTTATTGACTTTTGTGGTAGAGGATTCTGCACCAGCAGAAAACTTGGAAGCACCGCAGGAGCTGCAGCGCTAGCTCGGGTGCAGTTTATATCTAGATCACCGCTGTTGATGGCTAACGTGCAGCCTTGCACGGTCGGAAGTTCGGTGACAATAATCTATGTCCTTTCATACGTGCCGACAGCAACCGTAGCGTTCCAAAGACCAAAACACTGCTGAAGCTTGAAGCATTCCTTACTGCTTTGGCACGTTCCTCTGCCTTTCTACGGAGAGAAGGGGAGATTTCCAAGTACCTTTCCAAGCGGCCTTTCTGCCCTTGGAATTTGTACTAATGAGGTAACAGATTATTTCCCCCTCCTCCCCTAGTTCACTATGCTCCATAAACCAAGCCTACATGAGTCATTGGTCAGATAATCTGCCTGTTAGACATTTGCACTTGGGAACAGCCACGTTCAGATAGAGAAAGCAACACTGCAGGCAGGACTGGTGCATAGCTAAGCTCAGGGAGCAGCAACCAAATTCGGTAAAGCCACGATTCAGCATCCTCGTGGCTTCCTGCAGTTGTTTGTGTAACACAGTTGCCTTTGGCATCCTCTTTTCTACCCTGGGGAGAGACAAAGTTCAGAACAACTCAGTTGGAACCTTCCCTGAATAAACGTTACTGTACCCAGAACAGTGTCCTTTAGGAAAGATTAATGGATAGGCCTCCAGCTCTCAAAACTGAAGCTTGTGTGTCACGGCTGGGACTGGAACAGTTCACCACAAAAGCCACCCTAAAAAAATAAGGGCAGGAGAAACAGTAGGCAGTACTAGTATGCCATTAATAATCTTTCCACAGTGCACAGGTAGGTCCCAAGATGCTTAATCAGTCAGGGCACCTTCCGCTCATCGGAGGAACATCGGGAACGATTTTCATGCGAAGTATCAGACGTCTGCACTTACGGCCACTTCCCCTTTTCAGCAAAACACTGCAACGGTGCTATTTAAAGTACCTTTTTTATGGAGCGGTTCTAAGACATATTACAGCACGTGGAGCTAGACCTATTTATTACTGGGCTAAACTAAGGCATAAAGTCAAGTGACTTGCCTAAGGTCACCCGTCAGTGGGCGCAGCCCGGTTTAATCCTCAACTCCTCGGTGCTCCAATCTGTGTCATCATTCTGTCTTGCACGGCAAGACTAATTACTGCTGTCCCACATTAATTATTTGGGCATCTGAACCACGGAGAGTCAACATATCTCGTTAGTTAGCCAGCAACTGAACACTTCATATGCTAAAAATCGACTGAAGAAAATGGGCCATGGGGCAATTTTGCCTTCCTGGACAACTGGAAGGGAGATCCAAAACAAAACGTAAGAAAAGCAGCTATGATTTAACAGTGTTTCACTCTGCCTCAGAAAAACATCTGACTCTCCTTTCAGATCTAGCCTGCATTACTGAGCTGACTGTTAAGAGGAACTACCAATGTCCATGACACGACAACAGCACTCAGAAGGACTGCTGAGACATGCTATTTTGTAAGTAACTTCTCCACATGGTTCGATAGCAAGTCCTTTCCATCTTAAGGCACGTTAGGCTACATAACGAGTTAGTGACTATAATCACTGTGGTTACCAGGATACAGAGATTCCATGATACACAGGAAAGTACATTTACAAAATCTTTCATCACTTCAAAACAATTTGTTTGAAGCAAAAAATAACTTCTGGACTAAAACTCATCACAACTCACATATACACACAACTTGTCCACTAGCCTTCCTCACGGACAGAACTGGCAGAAAGGAGCCCGAGAGGATAATTTATCAGCATCAGGCAGGCAAAAAACAAACCCTTGCTCCAATCCAGAGTAATTTAGCATTCCAGGGGGAACGAACCAAAACCAACCCCAAAACCCTGCCTCAAAACAGCGTGAATATTTGTTTTAGAGATCTCATGAGGCTCACTGAGAGCTTCACAAAAAAGCCTGCAGTGGAGAGACCACCACAGGAACCTGCGGTTACTCAGTCTAACCACGCGTCTAACCACTCGAGCGACTTGAGATAAAAAGGCTGCACAGATTGTGTTTTTATCCAACACACAACCATCCAAAAAGCAAGCAGGAAACTGAAGGGCGGCTTTTAACAGCATCAAGAATTTGAAGGGGCAAAGAAAATACCTGGAAAAAAAAATGCAAGATAAAGGGAAGATAACAAGCGGGAATGCAGTTTGCAACACAGTTTGGGTTTGGTTTCAACCATTTGTGAGCTCACGTATCCCTCCCTTTAGAGATGTTGTTCAGTATCACATATTGGCTATTTACACAGACTGCAATTGGTTTGGAACATGAGAAAATACTCATTTGGTATCTTAAAGTCCTGCAATTAGGCTTTACAGAGGAACCTCCCTGCAGCACGCAGGAATAATTCAACAGGCATTGCTCTAACCAAGTCAAAGCTCCACAGGTCACGCTGATTGCTTTCCACCCCCAAATTCACAATCTTCTGGAAAAAAAACAAAACTAAACCCAAATTAATCGGTAATTGTGCCCTCCAAACAGCCCAGATGAAACTTCAAATCTGGAAGAGGAAACCATGAGGTTTTTAAGTCTTCACTTTCCAAACCATGCTAATGACAGTCTTTTGGAAAATAGGAAACCCACAACTGAAATACATGGCTGCTTTCATCTTTGCTGCTGCTCCCTGAGCTTTGCCAAGTGTATGCTGGCCCAGACCAAAATTAACAACTTGCCAAAAAAGTTATGGAATGGCCTTGCTGTTTTCAGTGTCCACACCAAGGATATGTTTACACTTAGAACTTGTAAAGTTCTGTCAAAAACACAGGTTACTTCTGTAAATTACAGGTCTATTAAAATAGTCAGCAGTTAGTACATATTACTGAGAACGGGTAACTTAGCTCTGGCTCTTATTAAATATATTTAGGAAATAACGCAAATTGGGATTTTCAACCAAAAACATCCCACACACCTCCTCCTGTTATTTATTCTGAGAACTGCTCCTGGCTTGTTATGGACCATCTTTCAGACAGCACCTGACATGCTTGCATGCAAACCAAAATCTTTTAAGAACCTTTAATGTCTAGGGGCACAAAAAACAGTGCCTTAAAAAAAAATAAATCTTTGTATTTGCTCTTTAAAGATTCCCATCCTGATATGCTAAGTTTATTCAGTAAATGGTGGGTTGTTTTTTTTTAAAAATAGAAAACTTCAGTGGGACCATCACCCCAAGAAAGTTTGATTTTCAGCTAGGTGCACATTAGGAAAAGTTCCTAGTTCTGGCTAAAAAAATAAATGCAAAAGAATTCACTTAGCAAAACCATCTCAAATTCTCACCAAAAAATGGTTTTTCATTCTCCTGCCTGCAGCTATTTTTGATCCCAGTAAACACTAATAAAACCAATGAAAGGCTGCCAGTTTCCTTCCACTAACACTGGCAACCTGGAGGCGAGCGAGCAAGCACATAAGCAAGTGGGAGCACGATGAAGAACGACAAGCACAACCTTACTTAAGCAGCAACGAGGCTGAAGTGCGTGAAGATGTCTGGGAGCAACACTTCTCACTTCCAAGAGTCGAATGGCAAAAGCTTTACTAGTTTATTTTTAAGCTTGTCACCCAGCAGCCAAACATCTCGCAGAGGGATCCTGGTACCTAGCAGAATTTAGGCTCAAATCTCACAACATACTTCCTTCTTCCAAAGCAGAAGATAGAAGGTGGACCTCTACCTATCCCTCAGAGCTTTATTATTTATTAAACCTAGATTTAGCAGTCTGACACACGTGAGAAGCCAAATGACAAAAAGCATTTTGAAGTAGCCCTAAAGTTTTGTCAGCAGCAGGGTCACAGAAAGTGCAGGACCTCAGTAACGGCTTAATAGATCACAATTTTTTACTCTTAAAAAGCAATCCTGACTCATTTAGTCACATTTTATTTCTGAAGCATTAATTTATCAGCTGGGGTTTAATAGTCACAGCATCATATCGTAGCTAAGCTAGCATACTGAAACTCTAATGGATGTATTAAACAGTTCTTTCAAGGGAAGCAACAGATCTCTACTTAGGATAACTGCTTAATGCTATTAGAAAATTAAGTGGTAATTTATAGCACAGACTAAAGCTGGCTAGGTTGAGATCCCCTTTACTGATTTTGCTGATCCAGAAAGTAAAACTAGTTTAACAGAAGCAAGCCTAGAACCTCAAATATTTCAGGGCTAACATAACACTTGCATAACGTAACAATGCATAACATTTAATTTACTTTGTATGTTATACAAACACACCCAATTTTCATATGCCCAGTTTTATAGCGCTTCAGTCTACTGAGCTGTGTAAGACAGCATAGCATCGCATGGAAATAAACAAAATGGGAGAACCGATTTTCACCTCTGATAAAAAGAGATTTCAGCTTGTTAGCAATTTCTTCTGGGTTTCAGTGGGAAGAATGAACCCTCCGTCGCCGATACCAATTTCCTTGCGATTTCCTTAAGCATTTTCTGGACATTTTCAAGGCAGGGTATAGAAAGTAGTACTTTATTTCTTTTCTGTCTACTTAGCTGAACTACAATTGAACATTAGGCTGGTAGGAGTTATATACTGCAGCTGCACACACCTGATGGTCAGTCCTCTGATGAGTTTTAAGAAATGTGACACTTCAGTAAGGGTTTCGAAGCACAAAACCATCACAAGCTGAAAGCTTTATTACAAACGTGGAAGCAAAAACTACCTGTTCTGCAACAGCGAGGGAAATAGCTCTTTGAAATAGAGCAGGAAGAACAGCTTTAGACAATCTAGTTATGCCTTAAAGAGGCAGAGAAGTTCTATCACCTCAACAGAAATTCCTCTTCAAGGTCTCCAAAAGGTAATACTATTTTTTTTTTCAACCCTTTGTACAGGCCGCCCATCTTAGCAGCAAATTTTTTTCTTTTTATTATTATTTTTTTAATATATTTTTTTGTAAAGACTTAGCTGGAGGAACAGTAAAGAAAAACTTCCAAGACGTGTTATTTTCAACACCAGGATTCCAAACAATTCTTTACTTTCCTGCTTGGAAAAGGCAATCAGACAGGAGAAGAGAATTATTTACTTTTTCTCAAAGAGGCTTTTTTGCCTGCTCAGATGCTCTTGTCCCACGTGATAGACCCTTGAGTGAGAACAACACAAACGGGCAGCTCTCACAAACAAGTTTTACTTTCCTCGACCCTACAAGCAGACAGGGGCACAGGAATGGACATGCTGACTTAACATGCAAATCCCGTCACTAGGGTGGCGATTGAGGGGGTAGATTGATTTGTGTATTGATGCAATAGGCCACTCACCATTTTCCTAGCCATAGGCTGAGTAGTTTCAATAGAGCTTTCACAAAGTCAAAAGATGAAAATATTGCATAAAATTCTAACCCCAGGGAGTGGTGGTTTTGTTTTTCCACTAGTTGACTTGAGACATAGCCCACTAAGGAGGCTTTTTTAATTCAGAAACACGGCTGCATACACAGTTGCAAATATTAACCTCACCAGAATCAGCCAGGTCACTGTTGTGGATCAGCCCCATAGAATATATTCAGATGTCTTTCATCATAACTGATTGGCACCCAAAAAACCTACACTGAAATTATAGCTCAACAATACAACAGCATGAGAGAGTCAGAAACATTCCGCAGTCTCACATACTTATTTTGGACATATTTTTTTTTAAAAAACAAACAAACAAAAAAAAACCAAAACAAAACCAAAAAAAAACCCAAAGCATCCCACAAAAACCCTTGAAAGCCCAAATGAGTTCCTTAACAGACTATGTCTTAATTATCTTTGAGGCTGCCTCTCCCTGCAGAATCCCCAGCTAGCCTAGACAGCAGTAATACTGGTACTAAATGAATTCATGTTACAAAGCTAGGAACATTCAGAAGATTCTGAGAATACTGCACTGAGAATTTTTGTATCTGATTGTAGTACCAGTTTGAGGAGGAAAACAGGTTAGGTAACTGGTAGAAAATGAATTCATGTGTGTCAAGGCTGTGGGGCAATTCTAAATCCTGGGCAGCAAAGACAAATGAACGAGCTATCCACTTGCATAATTCCATTATAGGCTGCCTGTATTTTCATAGGTGTACCTATCAGTACAAGGGATGCGATTGTTAGCCTGGAGAGGCAGGAATAATAAAAACAGCCTTCTGCTTTGGGGCTGCTATTTGTTCCCAGAGTTAATTCTCACCACTACAGGAAGCATCCTCACAAATACTGCTACGCACACGATTTTAGGTTTCACTCCTGAGCCAAGGTGTTGCAGAGGGGACCAACTATCCATTCATATGCAGGAGAAAAAATGAAAGCAAGAAAGTCTGCAGACAACAATAGGCCAAGTGTTTCCACATGCAAACTAAGCCCCAGTTTCATCTTTCTGCAATATGAGCATTTGAAATTTGGCTTGAATTAAAGATGTTCACATCCTGATGCATTCCAACAGACTGTACCACTCCAGCATGTTCAGTCTGTCTGTATCTTTTATTTTGTACTTTACATGACATGTGGTGTATTTTGCAGCTTAATGACTATTTTAATCCTCTTCATCACTGAAGAACGTCATCCTAGCTGTGATGTAGATACATATTGTTAGATGGATGCTGCTCAGAGATGTATTTGAAGAGATATTCCAAAGCACAGAAGTCATTCCAAGGCAAATATTACAGAACAGAAATCTCAGCTTTACTTGATCTGGAGTATTTAAAGCTAGCTGCTATAAACAGTTAAGAATCTACCAGCCCGCTGTTACAGCATGAGAAGCAGCTCACAGGCAGGTCAGCAGCATCCTCTTAAAAAAAAAAATAATTAATAACTATGTACATGGCAATGCGTCTCCAAATCAACACCAGGGGAACAGCAGCTGAAAGTTTCGCTACAAACAGCTGTGCAAGTTAAGCCCATCATAGTTAACTCTGCTGGCAGCTGTGGCTAAATGTTTCTTCTGCCCTCACGTTATTTGATGAAAATAAATGTAATAATCGCAGGCTATTAAACAAAACACCAGAATAGCGTGAGTAAAGCTATCAGCCACTTACATAATGGGGATTAATGATATAACTTTTTGCGAAAATGTTAAAATTTTTGTTAAAATGTTAAAACTGTAAAGACAGTGACAGAAAAAAACAAAAAGCCAAACTGAAACCAAGGGCAGCAAGGCAAACGAAGTCAAGTCATCTTTCCTTTTGCCTGAAGCAAAAGGCCATTTAGAGTCTTAGAAAGCAGCGCTCCTCGCTTCTCTTCTGCTCCTCGCTTCTCTTCTATGGTACAGACGAATCTCACAGCCCAAAGTTTTGCAGGTGTCTTCGCAGCACTCTTCTTTGGAGCGACCAGTTTAGCTGTCTGCATACACATGCCTCGAGTATGACACTGGCCATTTCGGAATAGTAATGCTCTTGAAATACATCAGCATCTATTACAAAAGGACTACAATGATGCATTCTAGTCAGTGCCCTGCAATGAAAGAGGGAATTAACATGCTATAGATGCCCTGTGGAAAAGCTCCCATACGGTTATACTTTGAAAAGTATTCTTCTCATCACGCTAATTCCCATGTGAAGCAAGTTGCAGAAGCTTGCTCAAAATAACCGAGCACAACGAATCCATCCAAACCTAGGAATTTCAGCCTCAACTTCAAAATGCCTTTTGTCTGTATTGTGGGTTTTACATTTAAGCAAATTGGAAAGAAGATTTCCTGCCATCTTAATAGCCCTGCTACATTAGGAATCCAGCTCTACTCGTTAGTCTTCCTTAAGGCCACACTGCTGAGCGAAGGACCTGGTGGACAAGGAGAGAAGGCAAAGGACTTTGAGGTGATCAGCTGGTTGATGTTTATTTCTTTGCAGCTCAGCCTGAGAAACAAGGACACTCTAAGGTGAGATGCAAGCAGTTGAAATGAAGGATTAATGCATCTAAAACACAGTGCTATGGATTCAAACGTATGTAATGATTTCAGCTCTTGTGGCAAGTTCTTACAAACTCAAATGTATCTTGTACGTGCATGCAGCGAAAGGACCAATAAAAACAAAAGCATAAGCATGGAGCCAGAAGGTGAGGGACCCAAGCAAATCACAAGCCATGATTCAGGCCATAAAGCCAGCTGTGTACTACGCAGGGATACAGCAGTGCAAAATATTACATTGCACCAAGCCTGCACTCTGGCAGGCCATTCATCTCCTGCCTTTGTTATTGGTAAATTGCTTCCGAGAAAGCGGCTGTTGCCCTAAACAGAATATCCACATACTGACTAGCTTTGTTGCAGAGCAAGTATTGATGCAATTTGAACAAGACAGCATTTATCAGGAGTGACAAGGGCAGGAGCACTTTTCTTTTTTTCCTCCCCCTCCTGTTTTTAAAGCCTCCAGCGAGTCTCTCTCTTGGCTGTGGCACGATGCTGTCTGCCCCAGGCCCAAGCTTCACACATCCTCAGGAATACCCTAACTGCATTCCTTGACCCTTGTCAAGAATTCACTCAGCCTTTTCTGGGGTCTGGCTCTTGCCCAGGTAAGCCCACAGCACCACAGTACATTCGTGTCTGAAGGCTGAGCTCTAATACACTAATACGTCACAAACACAAAATCCCAACTTCTTTGGCTGGCTACCAAGAAAAGAAAAAAACAAAACGAAACCATTCTCCAGTGCTCAACATTTCCAGTGCTGAGGCTACAAGGCTCTACTTAAAGGCACTGGAAATTAGTTACTTGAAACCCTGCAACAAAAACTACTTAGAGGCACTTAATCTTATTGCAGCAGTCCAAATGGGAGCTGCAAGCATCCTGCTCCACTCAGGAGTAATAACGGGTTTCAACGATAACGTGCACCCTCAACCATTTCTCAGTCTCCTCTTCTTCCTGACAGGCAGCAACGTTCAAGTACACACATGAGCACTGCCATACTCTACACTTCAGATCTAATCTTTGACCGAGACCGCTAACACAGGCTAACGTGCTTAGCTTGGATCCCGACACCATTTCATTCTTCAGGGTTTCTAAACGTGTATGTGATCTTGCTGCATAAAACAAAACAGACATCAAATTCAATTTCTTCAGCAAGAGCTTTGATAAATTATGCAGAGAAAGACTCACGTTCAAATGCAGATATACTCACTGGGAACTCAAACCACAGGTTTGAATCAACATTTTGCATTTAATCTTTTGAGAGGAATACTTAGCAGATTAAAGCAAATCTGCCCCTCTCTATTTCAGGCCACAATTACTGTAAGGCTACCAGCGTAAGTAGTCAACCAGCGTTTGGTATTAGTGAATTATACTAATTCATGCAGATTCCTCTAGGACCACTTTTGGCAAGTTACTGGTCCCAATATGAATGGGAAAAGATTAAACACAGATAAAAAAAAACCCTTACTACTAAACTCAAGACCTGGCAACGCATCATGCCAAGTCCAAAACCATACAGAGAATTTGGCGATTAAAAGCTTTATGCTGGAGGTTACCATACGTCTAAGCAGAGACCAGCTTCTGTTGTGAATATGCAATCCAAATCCGCTTGAAATCTAACATGAGTGCATAATGTTTATTGCAACAGATGGCATAAGCAAGATTTTTCCTTTTGTTGCTGTCACTTCACACTACGCAATGACATCATAACTAGTGGGATTCATCAACCCAAAATCCAGAAGAAAAGGGACAAAGCTTTCGGCAGGGAGCTGGAGCTAAAAATAACATAAGAGCCTTTAAAGGAAAAGGCCCAAAGATTAAAAATGCAAATGTTTGACTTTGATTTAAGCATCTTAGTACTGACGTTCGCATAGGGCAACTCCTGGAAAACACCAAGTAGTTTTCCAAACCTGTTTCATCTTTGCAATAACATCATCAGAAGATGATTTTTGAGGTCTCCTCACTGACTATTTTAGTGCTTTGAGGTGGCAGATTAAAGAACCCAAGCACAGCATCTGCGTGAGAAAATGCAAGACGCTGTTGTAGTAGAAAGTTAACAGAATAAAACTCTCTCTAATGCAAGCATTAAAAAAACCAAAACAGCAACCAGAACACGTCAGGCATTTGAAAAGATGACCCAGGCATCAAACGTTTGTTGGAGGAAAAGACCTAAATGAGTAAGGGAACTTTCAAGGTTAAACATCACTTTTATTTAAACATGAAGTCATCACCAAGATGATAATAATTAGCCACTCTTAAATGGAAACTTGGTTAAATATCCACCTACTGTTCCAGCAAGGAGGAACCACAGCCCCAGACATCTGTGTGCTTGTGTGCGCTTGTCTCCCTCTCTCTGTCCTTGACCTGAATCAAAATACACTTTTGACTGCTGTAATTTTGTTAAAGAGAAGCTTACTGTATGAAATTACTTAAATGCATCCCTGTCACTGAGCCAAAGCCTGGAATCTGAGTGCTGAAGCATGTTTATCATCCACATCGCACCTCTGCATGATGCCACATATTAGCCACATTGTCGATAGCCAAGGTGAACCGTAACGCTACCGATGACTCGATGCCTTACCGTGGAGCAAAGACACACGGAGCTATACCGAAACAACTAGGAAAGAAGAGTCAGCTCCCACCTTCCGTGGTTTTGGGTCGGTTTTTTTTCAGGTTGCATCCAAGTTGTGGCAGCAATTTTTAAGCCCTTCATATGTGGAGACTTGAAAAACTTGAACTCAAAGTCATCATTTCATAGTGATTTTCGGTTAATCTCAAAGCACAGAAAAGCCATCCCAGCCAAACAATTACTGATTTTGTCTCCTCTGTAAACTTCTCTGAAGCTCACACACTGCACAGAATAACGTCAGACCCCGCTTCATCGGTTGAAGGGCTTGTCTAGCCACAGCAACCTGCCGTACTGCTCACCTGTGCAGCAAATCCTGGCAGTTGAAATAACTGATGAAATTTCCAAGATTCAGAAAAGGAATCCCCCAAAAGGCACCAGCAAAGATGACTAAATTAAACTGTATAGCCAGACACTGCTCAGCAAGCTTGAGAGCTAAGACTTCCCCTAAAACCACTGCTAAAAGATGTTACAGCAAGGCCTAACACAGTCATCTTTTAAAAAAAAAACAAACAAACACAAACCTGCAGAACCCCACCCCCCAAAAAAAAAACAAAAAAACGACAAAACCAAAACCCAACAACCTCAAGCGAAGCCATTATCCTGGCAGTCAGCACACCAACATCGTGGTAGCCCAAGAACAGCAGAAGCAGCAGTCGTCCTCACAGGCTATCATGCCAGTTCGGCCAGAAATAAGTCTTGATCTCCAAAACAGATGCAGAAATGCACACGTACGTGTTCAGGAACCACGTCCGCCTGTAACTGAAAACAAGACTTTCTGGACCATGCCTCCTCGCCCATCAGTTCCCTCCCTGACGAAACACAGAGAACCAACACGTGACTGGACTTTCCACCGTCATCAATGAAAATGGAAAGTAAAATAAAACACTGGGTGCCAAAAAGAGTTGCAACGTGGGACTCCATGCACTAGTTACAAGTGACTGGGATGCTGTGGAAGACATAAACCAAAATGAAGGCCGGCAACGTGTAAATTCGTACAAGAACATGATCACAGCTGACAGCAGGAAATACGATAACAAAACATTATAACTAAAGATATATATGAGTTGATCTTTGAAAAAACAACAAATGCATTTGTTTCCTCACCGGCTACATATAAAACATCCACTGTAATACTTCAAAATAAAGTGCTGGTAAGCAGCTTAACCGCGTGCGTTTCTGATCAGGCGGACACTTGATTACATAGAGCCAACCAGGCCGCGTTCTGCTGCTAGAAAGATTAGTTCAACACCATTTGCAGAACATTAGTATTTTGATCATTCACCTCAAGCTGGAACTTAAAACTTTTATAAATGCACATAGAGAAAATCTTGCATTTTAAACATCAACCCAATCAGACTGCGGAGCAAGCATTAGGACTTATCGACCATTTAAAAGCCACACCAGAAGGTGAATTTAACTTCTGTCGTCTTTTGTGTGTGGATTTTCCGTTTTCCCATTTTTTGCATGAGGTAGTATAGCTTAGAGAAAGAGCAGTCAGAAATACATACTTTTAACTCCAACTGAGAAGGCAGATGGAGGTGAAGGTAGTAAATCTAGCGCTGAACAAGTGGGGTTTTTTTAAAAAGCATTAACCACATGCAAGATCTACATGTTCAGTATATCCCTTCTTACAGTTGCAGGAATTAATAAATTGAAAGAAGTAGCAATCTAATTTGAAGAAATTCCTCTTAAAAAATCCCAGCCAGAAACCTGACAATTTACTCTGCTTACATCTTCCTTCTTACTGCTTTATAATTTACACCAATATGCATACAATAAATATGTATGTGTATATGGAAGAGTTGCTTTTAGACTTTGCAAAAGGTTGTCAATCCGCCTCCCTCTGCCTCACTCCACAAACTTTGGACTTACTGGCACCTACAGCAAAAAGCCAAAAATGAAAATATTAGAAAATTAATATAGTCAAAGTGCCCTAAGTACTCCATTCATGGTAAGCAGTAAGGTAAAAAAAACCATGATAGGATATGCCATTCGCCTGTGCCAAACTTGCTGCTAGTAAAGGAAGCAGAGCGTGCCCATTATGGGTTTAGACAACACTTTCGCAGACAAAAAAGGGCAATCTTGCAAGTTCAAGTACAGTTCCGAATTAGAAGCCTTACCAGAACAGTTTCTAGGCCACTGCAAGTATTTGAAACATTCCAATTAAGAGCAAGCACCATCTTAAATTAACAACGTGTTTCAGAGGTGCTGACTGCATGAACTAAAAATCAATGACACTAAGTTTTACTGCACAGAAGTAGCATGAGAGCAAGCATCTGAAGGATTATGTCGATTTAGAAAACCTAAGCAGTTAATGAGAAGAGTCTGAAATGCCAAAGTGTAGAAACAGAGGTAAAGGCTTTGTTGTTCTAACAAGAAAGAGATAGCTGGGGATAGTCTATTTCTCTCCTGTTTTCAATCCAAGAACAAGGTTATGGTTTAAGCACATTTGTAGAAGCAGATGCTACACAGAATGACTTCTGTTTACAAGATTGACTCCGTACGCCTCCAAAAGACACATATATAGGAAACAAGCAAGGGCAAAATTTTTTACAAGCAACATCTAGATAGAAGACTAACCAGTATGCAGAACACAGACGCTGCATTAATCCTTCTCCTTGCACTCTAAGGTGCCAAAGCAGTAGCAGTATGTAATTATAATACTCTCGGGCAATGCGACGAAGATGTTCACCAAAAAAAATCCCTGGTAGAGATAGTAATGCCTTAATAATGTTTAAGAGAGGTCATAAATATTTCACGTGCAAAACAAGGAGAGCTGAAGGCCTTCTCCAAAGAGCAGAGCTTACCTTCATATGGCATTCTACAACGCAGCAGAAATTCCAGAGCCTCTCTGCAATATCAGATGTCCATCTGATTTGCTTTATTTCCTTACACGTATCTCTGCTTCATAGAAGCTTTGTTGAGGCTTAGAGGAGGCACTGCATATAATCACTTTCACGTGAAAGCGTGTATTTCCTAACACTAGGAAGTGAAGTTTTAGGAACTGAAAGCAAACTGAAGGCCACACACTGAAGACTGGAATTTTACTGAGCTGTTTTCTACTCAGGACTTCAACACAGAAGTGGAAATTTCCCCTAGGTGGAGTTCTTTGTTCAATGCAGCAGGCAATTAGGAGTCCCTAAGGTCTGCAGAAATGGCACAAGACTGGTATTTTTGTCAGTGAGAATTTAAGCATATGATACAAAAATAACAACATGATAAGGCACAATTCTGCTGTAAAATGTGCTGTTGGGTTTTTTCCCCTCACCCCAAATCCTTGAATTTGAATATAATTTGAATGTAATTTGAAACAGAGAGGTAACTGAGATAAGGATTCAAGATAGCTTTGGAGAAAGACCATTAAAACCAAATGCGATTAAAAAAAAGCAGTATTGAGTCCGCATCACCTCAGATTTCATTATACAAAAAGGCCAAGTGATAAAAAAGAAACTTTGCATCTTTAAAGGCCTTAAGGGCACAGCAGAAGTAGTTTATCATTGGAATATAGATCAGATTAGAATAGATTTATTTTCTTTTTCCAGTTGGCATCAGTGTCCTATTTGAAGTTCTCGGAGACCGCATAAGCAAAACACAGTCAGTGAATTCAGTGCAACCCCAGGACACATAGTACCATAGAAAGAAAAACATTAACGGCTGGGTATCAACGATTTCTCTAAGCTCTTCTATTCAAATTCATTTGGAAGAGAGACTGTCAAAGGTTATCTGCCATCAACACAGGATGATCTGAAAGGGAGACCCACTGTCACCACCCACACGCCCTACTCAAAGGTTCACATACCAATAATCTAAAAAAAAAAAAAAAAAATTAAAAAAAAAATCTGCCACTCCCATGCCTCCGTGCAGGAAAGAAAGAAAAAACAAATTGTTGTCAATAAGAAGATTACCGGGTGTTCTAGGGACAGGTAGTTAAGATAATCAAGAGAAAGAAAATCCACCTAATGGGACCGTGCCAACCCAACTAAACTAATAATTGCAGACATTGCTACGCATTTTCCTTAACTCCAGTACGCTTCCAAGCGTCATTTTTATTGCTGGGGGGAGGGAATCAATCTCTTGCTATTTTTCATCACATTACCTGACAGCACCCAGTAACCATCACAGTACAAAACCCAAGAACAGTAACCATTTCATTTCCTAAGCTCTGCACCGAGATATTATTCTTGAGACAATCAGGCAGCAATGAAGAGTCGAGAGCTGCAGTCCCCCACAGAGAAGACAATGGGAGAGGACGCAGCAAAACCAAGAATTAAAATGTCACAGTTGACATTTTGTGTCAGCAGATTAAGGCGGCCGTCGTGTCTTTGGAGGATGCAAATTCTGCTGCAGGAATGGCTGAACAGATTGAAGAGGTGGCGAGGACAGCCTGGTGCACTGACATAACCCCACACGAGCACCGATTCGTGTCAGTGAAGACCAGGATGCTGCAGGCCAGGAGTGAACCCACACGCCTGGAAAACCAACCCTATCACAGGTATGGCAAGCCTCTAAAAAAAGAACGATCTTTAATCCTTATCATTTTAATCCTTTTCAAAGAGGTCGACACCCCCATTCTCCGAAGCTGCCAGCCCCTCCTGGGGTACCGAGGTGCGACACTGCTGCTCTCCCCTCTGTGCCAAACCCTTTGCCAGTCCTGTGACTGGCAAGTCCTGGGATCTGCTTCATCAGATGGACACCAAGCTTCGGAATAAAATTACAGCCCCATTTGTTTTCCAAGCTGGCATTTTGTATTTTGTAGCACACATCCATAACCAGCAGCAGCTTCCAGAAGGGATGCGCATAGCGGCCGAATTTGTCTCGGATATGACAGAGGAAGTGACCTACAGCTGGAGGAGTTTCCAAACAGGTGCAAGAGATTAGATTTAACGCGGCAGCCGCCGCAGAGCAGCCAGGACAGTCCCCTACCACCAAGGTAATGACAAGTAACTGATCCTGTCATTCGCTAAAGACCCTCAGCGCAGCTCTACCGAGTCTGAAGTTATCTTTCCTGCCAGATAACCGCCCCGCAAGTTTTGCCAAAGACAATTATCGCCACATTCCCTTGATTTATAGAAATTTAACAAAAGGACTGGTACAACATAGGTGGAATACTAGCAGCCAAATAAGCCAAAGTCATTGACTAGACTAATTTCACACGACACATTAACAATATTAAAGAACCGTGCTTATTGCCAGTTAGCAATTACCGCCAGCTTAGGGCTTCAGATTTCTGCATCGCACCGAGGTAGATGTTCTGCTTAACCAAGCTTGTTAAATTTCACTGTAAACGATCAAATCAAGCTATTCAGAAGTAGCCCGCTCTCTACCCATCCCTAAATAACCCAGAACCTATACAAGACGGACACAACTGTTTTGCATTTTCAAACAACATTCGGTCATAGATTATTAAACTCTATTTACGTGCCGCATTTGAAGCTCAGCATATACTTTGCTCTTTGTTTTGCTGTTTCACTCTTACAGATAGCATATAGCGTGAAGTTTTAAAATTGACAAGATTGTTTCCTATACACCTTGTTGTGTAGGTGGCAAGATTACACAAAGTTTTTGGTTTGGGGGATGAAGTTAAGATTCCCCCCCTGCAATTACTTTCACATATGGAGGTGCAAACTCAATGTATGGTCATATATATACACGTGTATGCGTATGTATGTGCATGTATATGTATCTATGTGCATATACACACATGTGTGTGTATACATATATATGTCCGTGTGTGTATATCTGCGTGGCATCCCAACTGTTTCTATATTAAATGCATACTCTTTACAGCCAGTTGAAGCACCTTTACCAAAAGACAAGGTAACAGCTCAAACCCGAGGATTTATTCGGGATCTATCAAGCAGACAGCAAACCAATGGATTCCTTCAAGGCTTTTTTCTACGAAATCGCCCTCTAACACTCTTCTCAGCTTCTAGACCAATCTGTAGCTCACAGCTCTTGCCACCGTGCCAAGAATGCAGAGGTCACTTCTCAGAACACCCCCAAGGCAGCACAAGCCAGCGGAGCCCTCAGCCCCCCGAGCCCTCAGCCCCCCAGGGACGGGGAGAGGCCCACGGCCCGGCTGCAGCGCCCTGCGGACCGGGGGGGGCCACACGCCCCCCCGCCGCCTGCCTCAGGAGGCCGGGCAGAGCCCCCTCAGCCCCCGGGGTCCCCCACATGGCCGCAGGCACCCCGGAGCCGCCGCTTACCCCCCCCCCCAGCCCCCAGCTGCACCGCAGCCCGGCTCACCGCGGGCGATAACGCGCCCCCCAGGCTCGACGCCCGGGGACGGAAACACCCCGGGAAGATGGCGAGAAAGTCCCACCTCGGCCGCGCCGGAGCCCGGCTCCCCCACGGCCTCCCCTCCACCCGCGGCCGCCGCCAGACAATGCCCTGCCCCCTCCGCCCCCGGGGACCCCCCGAAGGAGCGCGGCCGCCCCCGCTGCTCCAGCCATCTGAGAAGGGCAGCGGCGCACAGCCCCCGACGGCCGCCCCCGCCCTTACCCACCTCAATGTAGCCGGCGAGGGTGGCCACGGGGCCGGCGAGCGCCAGGAGGAGCAGGAGGGGGAAGCGCAGCGCCGAGCCCATTTCGCCGCCACCGCCGCCCAAGCGCTACTGCAGCCTCAGCG
>JAVJGJ010000036.1:4101862-4120618 GCA_035590215.1 Microhierax caerulescens | reverse complement strand
GGTCGCCAATCGCCGCGCCGCCAGGACACGCTGCCCCCGCCCCCGGGTGAGTAAGGTTGGCTGGGCGAGTGAGCCACGCCCCCCTCCCCACTCCCAGCCAATAAGAGGCGGCGCCGGGAAGGCTGCCCCGCCGGCGGGGGGCGAACTACCCCCCTGCCCCAGCGGAAAATGGCGGCAGCGCTGAGGGAAACCCGGCCCCGGGCGGGGACAGTTTTCCACCCCGCTTAGTTTTAGGCTGCTATGGAAATTAAGGGCCCATTGGAAATACTTTACATGGCGGAGCCTAAAAGGCGGTATTGGCTGTGGGCTGGATGGGTGGCTGTGGGCTAAAAGCCCTCCGGCCTTGCTGCTTCCCACTGCTGTGCTGAGGAGCAGGCTGCCTGGGGTCACAGAGGGAAAATGAGGCGGTTTCCTCATCTAAAAGGAAAAAGAAATAATAATTCCCTATTCCAAAAAGAAAACTATCTCTTATTTCTTAAAAACCTTGCCCCATGATGTCAGCAGCAGGCTCTGAGCCCTCCTTACTCTGTAATAAAAAGCAACAACACAGTTATTTTTTTTCTTATAATAACAGCTATTAAGAACCACAGGTTGCTTCATCTTTCCACCAGCGCCAAGGGCGCATGCTCACTGGGCACCACCTGGAACAGAAGAGGTCATGGGTGCTGCCAACCTCCATAAACACAGCAAAGCTCTCTGTAAGCTTTAATTAACAGGCGCGTATCCCCCGTGACACATCACCACCAGCGTCATCACCACCAGGATGTGTGCCAGTCAGCCTGACACAGCCATGCCTCAGGTTTCCTTTCAACACCTGGAGCGTAGCATTGGTTTCTTTCAGTGCAAATGTTTTGCCAGAGCCAGCGTTTGAGGACACATTTCTAGCTTGGAAACTAATTGTGCCAAATTTGCATTGGTGCTTTTTCAGTTCCACCATGTTGCTTATAAGAGAAATGTAAGGTAATCAAGCCCTCCAAAGCAGGGCTGCCATGTACGGCTGTTGATACAGTAGCCCTTCCTTACCAGTGCAAAACATTTATTAGCACCTCTTTAGTATTTTCTTTCACAGTAAGACCATACTTCAATCAATTCAGTGATGACAAATGCTCACCTTGAAGATGCAACCACTAAAGAGCCCACTGGTTTCAGCAGCAAAAACTAGCACCTTTAAAAATGCAATATAAACCAATATATCTTAGACTTCTGTGATATTTTTTAAAGCAGTATCAGTGAAGGCATTAGAATTATGTCAGAACATTAGTATCCTACAGATTCTCTATATTCACTTCCACTATATACTCACTTTTGTACAAAAATACCTAAGGTGCTTATATGGGATGGAAAAAAGTACAAAAACATTGTACAGAATGTTGCATACTTATAAAGCATTTCCATTCTCAACTTCCATACTCTTTAGTGTCTCTTACAAAAGCTATTTTCCAAAATGGTTGAAAGGAATATTGCTGAAATGCTGCAGATGGGGGTAAATCTGTACGATAGATCAATAAGCAGCCCAGTTTTAATTAAAACAGTTGACTGGTCCACTAGTTACTTATTACAGTCTCTTTTTTTATAGTATTCGAAAACCCTTAAATCTCTTTTACTGCCGTCCTCTGGCATATATAATTTTCTCTTCAACTTGGCCAAATTCAGTTAGAAAATGGAATTAACAAGTTCTTATTGAAAATTGATGCATTTTAATATAAATATTTTATTGTGCAACATGAATACATGAGTAAATAACAGGACATTTCAAGTTAAACTGTTCCCTTAAAAATAATAATAAAAAAAAAAAGGTATTTTTCTTTCTCCCCAGGCCAAAATGTACAAGCTCTTTATAAATCTTTGGATAGGGGCTTTCGTTTGAGGTTGAATTTAAATAGCATTTAAAGTGTTATACAGATTAATATACTTTTATATTTACATAGTGCTTCGTGAGCATTAACATTCACAGCCCCTCTATGAACCAACACATTTTGAGGATGGCGAAACAGCTGCAAACAGAAAAAAAAAAAAAAAGGGCTTTGTTAATTTGGGGTATGCGAAGGCTTGATTTTGGGGGCACGGCAGAAACCAAAGTAACTGGCTGCAGGTTACCGTGCACCTCTTGCAATCGAGCCACAAATGCCTTGAGCAGAGAGGCATGCCAAGTTCGAGGGCCCTCACGAGAGCCTGAATTTCCACAGCCGTGTGGTGCCAGCATCAAAGCAACAGTACAACCAGAATGCACCCAGTTGACCTGTTTCGATACAATACTTTGTGGTACAAGACTGGCTGCTAACACAAAAGAAAGCGGCATCCCCACGTGCCGGCATGACATACCAGATACTTGATTTGCTTCGGAGCGTTTTCACTGAGAGTGCCTTGATTACAACAGCGTTATCCTTGTTCTTCCAAAAAGCGATTTCAATCTGGTGACTCTTGGGGAAATCTCACAGATAAGTATGACCTCAGATGCATTCTCACCTCCAGTGACATTGCCTGTTCCTAGCGCTACACTGCAGGCACACCAGCGCGGAAGAGCCAAAGTCCTGCTGCGAGACTGCAACACAGGCGTTCCACTTCAAAAGCAAAACCATCAGTGCTCAGTTAGCTACCTAAAACACAAGCAACAAGACAAAGTTTGAAGAGTAACAGATTCCCCTTCATAGAGAGATCAGTCATCTCCAGAAAGAAAAGTCCCCAGGAAAACAAAAACAAACGAACAAAGTCTTGTCCTTTCCTTGGGGGTCATCAAGAGCTCTGTAGGCAACTAAACTCGTATGTATGATTGCTGGTGGCAGGGAGGAAGGGAGATTGAGACAGTCTCCAGCAACATGAAAACGCGATTCTAGCCGTTAAAAAAACCCTGCTGCTTTCAGCGGGGAAAGGCTTTAGAGGCGAGTGCTAGTCAACACCACAGCAGCAGGTCACACTGCTGCAGGTATGCCGACACTCGCAATGGTCACGGTTAATTCAGCATGTAGATATATTCCAGATGAGAACTGGTACTTATCCGTTGCCTGTGACAACAGTACCGGTCTGAATGAATGCTGCAAGGCTGCAGCATTGCCTAGAACACCTTTCCTGTTGTTAACCCTGTTAAAGTAGGTGGCAGCTTACATTTCCTTCCAAGAATCCCATTTTATATGCTTGGTTACAGGGCTTTCAGTGCCCTTTCCCCAGTACATCTATGCTAACGAAGCACTGAGAATCTCATTTTCACCTTTGGCTCCTACTGTTTATTCTGTAAGAAATGTCACAAGTGAGCATCTTTGCCCATTACCACTTGCAAGACCACAACTGTGTCAACAGAAAGAGCATATTTATCATAGGAGAAACATGCCCTGAAAGGGCAATGTTAAACGCTTGATAAAGAGGGCAGACAGAAGTCATTGAGGAATGTGTCTGGTTTAATGGTTAAAGTCACTGGGAGCAGCGACTTTAGCAAGCTGATGTGTTGAGATCCTGCCAGTACCTGGAATATGAGTTCAGAGAAGTGAGAAAGTCTTTGAATATTCTCCCCATTCTCTTAAACCCACAAATTAAAGCCTAAAATTGATCTAGCCTGTGAATGGTAATGTTATGCAGCTCTTTTAATTAAAAAAACTGATTGAAAATTTAAATGGCAGGTCACATCGTTCATACTAGCACTAGGTGAGAGATACATGCACATTAGAGGTGGCAGAGGCAGAGCTGAATCAGCCTCGGTTTCAGGAGGTAGACTGCAAACTGAACTTAGAAAATGGCTACAGCATGTGGCGGGCTCGAGTGAAGAGAACTTATTCCAGCACAATTCAGCAGTATCAGAAATACTAAACAGTGCTTCCAGAAAAAAAAAAAAATACCACCCAATTTGCAGGAATGATACACAGTTAGCTACCACAACTCATCACGAGCCATACTGCACTTAGGACAAGATCTCTATCTGTTAACAAGGCTGTACGAGGGGCATACAGCAACACAAAACTCCCATGTGCCAACTAAAACTTGATCCCACATCTAGCTATGTAAGTGCCTTTGGGAAATAATATTTCTCCAAAACACATTAATAACATCAGGAAGTTGCCAGCGTGCTCTGGAAATGGACATCTATATTTGGCTGCAGAATTTCTTTGTGGAAGCCTAGGGTTCCTGCAGTTTTGCAACTCAGTCTTCCATCTGTAGCCCAAAAGGACAACACATTACAGAGAAGGTGCAGCAGCAATGAAATTAAGGAACTGGCTGAAGAAACTGGACTTAAGGTATATGCAGAAGATGAATATGTTCTATAGAAAGAAGGTAACAAAAAAATGCAGAGACCTTCTACACCTTGCAAGATAATGCAAGGCCAGCAGGAGTTTAAAAAACAAAAGGTGATTTTCTACGGGAATATAAAAAAGTTCAGGAAAAGTGAAAGGATGGAGAATAAATATGAACAGATGCATTTCAAGTGGAGTCACACCATAAAAACAGGGATAAAAGGAGGAGTTGGAGGCCTGAGGGAAAACAGCACGGGAAATCCGTGACAAGGAAACGACACAGCAGATAGCGGTGGACAACAAGCCTTTCTGTTTCTGCTCAAAGACTTATTTAAAAGGGCTTGGCAGGGAAGGGGGGAAGAGTCTACCCTTCAATTGTACCAGTGAAGCCTTAATTCTTGATGGCCATTTTCCCACTGCTCTGGTCTGTGCCTTAAGGTGCCATTAACCTGGCTTTCATACAGATATTCTGAGGTTTTTCAGGGGGGGCGGGGGGATTTACATAGCAGTTTGTGCTATGTTAATCTTAAATGGCACAATCCTCACCTACAGCATAGGACAAACCATTAAGGAAGCAATCGTAACATTAATACTTATTCTCCCATAACTGCAAGTTTCAAAACGACCCCGTCTTTGAGGTTTAGAAATGTTACTGCTCTGGTGAAGCGCATCAGCACAGAAAAGGTAGCAATGCATTGGAAAATGAAAAATACATCAATCGAGGATGCCTAAGGCTAGCACAACAAGAGCACAGCTGCTAAAGGAAGCCACTGCTCCTTCAGTACTCTGCATGTGAATCTTAGCATCTAGAAAATGTGCTAAGTCTATGATCACATCTCATTTTCGAGATGGAGGGCAAAACCAGTGATCACTGTGAAATGAACCAGACAATTTGTTTTTCTGAAGAGGAAGATTACCCAAGACAAAAGCAGCATCTGAAAGACACAGTCCATTTTGGAATAGATTCGTGCATCTGTAGGATTCACTATCCAGGAGAGCACATTACCTCTGATACATAATTCAGCAGAGTAGTGAGCCCACACTCAGATTTAGGATCCCAAATGCAAGGACAGAAGACAGCCTAACCACCTTTTTTAGCTAACGATCAGTTTTCAGCATATACAAACTGGGTGTTTATGCTGCTCATTTTCTCTGTCCAGATGGATCTGAGGCTTTGGGCGCTGGCAGGGTCTCAAGGCAGAATAATGCCTGATGCTTCTTCAAAGAGCTGTAGCAAAGAACCTGACACAGGGAACTCAAAAGGCAGGGGGTCTAGAGGTCTACAAATAAAAGCACAGTCAGGACACTGCAAGGAGAGAGGAAGGAGGGCTGCACTGCAGAAGACCTTTAGTAAACTCTCACCCTCTTGCATGGTAGTATCTTCCTACAGCGGGCTGAAGGTGTCTTCTCATCTTTATCTCTTCTAGTCCACCTGTAAAGACAGAGGCATCATTTAGTCTCTGAAGGCGGCAGGATCAGTCACTCGTATGTCAAGGCAACCAAACCACTCCAACTTAAATAAGCTGAGCAGTGCACTTTGTGATAGAGAAGCCATATGAGAGCTAATAGAGGGAAAAAAACCTCACACAGTTAAAAACAATCCACCAACAACTGAGCATATTTTCCACAGATACTGGCTCATTATGATGCTGAGATTTCTCCTGTTGCCCTTGTACAACATTTCTTTCCTCTCCCCTCACCTGCTGGCCTGTCTCAGTTGGACAGTCTCATTTCAACAGTTTGAACTGTTGTTCGTTTTAGAGAGGCCTTTCATGAAAGATGAAAACTCCAATATGTTATAATTAGCTGCAGTTCCACATAAGTCAGTATTATTGCAGCTTTTATATTAGATCTGAATTTGTCCCATAAATGCGTCTCAAATATTACAGCAGAATGATTAATGATAGCACACATAATGAAAGGATTAAGCATTGATGCAGGAGAGTTGCTCAAGAGGAACAATTTTAACTTCTTTCCACTCATAATTTATTTTTGTCCTGTACTGTAAAAGAAACCTCAAATTGAAAATAAAAACAGCTTGTGTTACTAGCAAGCAGAAGAAGAGATCTGGTGCATGACCAAATTCTTCATTCAGTATTTATTGGTGGATTAAAAGCCAAAGAGTCTTAACAAGTGGCACGGCAATGAACAGCATCAAATGTAAAAACCTCAGGACTCGTCCTGCTGAATAAATGTAGAATCATTTGCAGCAGCTTTGAAGATAGCTGCAATTCAACAACAAAAAATCTACCCCTCCCTCTGCAATCAGGTCTGATTCAGTGCCTGTTACATCAGGCATCATGGAATAACCAGTGCTAACAAGCTCTTTTGTGGCACACTGCAGTCACCTTTTATTCCCCCCCCCCCCCCTTGCTTGTTTGTGCAGTAAGTCTGCAAGCAACAGGGTGTGTTAGCAAGTAACTTACGACACAGGAACAGACAAGAAGGAATTCTAAAGTGTCTAGGAGATGTGTCATGTCTGATATCATCCATCAACTGCATGATACTTTTAAGTGCTTACTCCTTTGGTGCACTTGAAAGCAAAGTAACTCCACCGAAAGTCCCCTCCTTGCTCACTTAAATTTGATATCAGCATAGACAGCTGCAGTTTGCATCATTCTGTTCAAACAAATATTGAGATACATTTCCTGTGATAATCGCCATTAGAAGCCTCACAGCTCCCAACCACCCATTCTTCTTAAGTCAACACAGGACTATTTATTTTAGTTTCTTGAAATGCGCATCCTGGAGACAAGGGAGTTGTGTAAGTTACCGAAAGGAGCTGCAGCATTGCCCTCCGGTACCGGTCGCCAGACCACGCTTTAGGAAAGAGCAGAAGGGTCTTGTGCTGATTAGCAGCTTCATCTCCATCAGAGTTAAGAGTCAAGAGGGGGGAAAAAAAAAAAAAAAGTCAGAGGGATTTGTAAATTCCCAGACACAGGAATTCACATTTGCAGACCTCACTCTACAAATTTTTTTTTTTTTTTTAAATGCCCCAAATACAGTGCTCTCCAGTACTATTTAAACTCATATAGCGGCTTCATCTTCTGTACTGGGTTTTTTTTTATAACCTTCAAAACATACAGTTCTTTGGAGGGCCACAAGAAAATGAGAAGTAGCAGTACGTCCGCATCTTTCAAGCTCCTAATGCAGCAAGAAGTTAGAATATAGGTTCTCTTGGCGATAAGAAATGAAGAAATACATGCATTTGAAGTCTGTTTCAGTTGAATAAAGGCATACAGCAAGACACAGCTGAAGGGAACTAGGACATCCGATTAGATGATGAATCCCCATGTCTCCAAGGGAAGGAGTGGACCGCCTACAACTTCCACCCGCAAACCCATGGCCCAAGGGGGAGAACAGCCCCCTCGATTCCTCTCCTGAATCACATTTTCTCAGAAGATGACTCAGCTTGTGTCACTTCTCCTCTAACTTTCCAATTGTCTTTTCCCATTTCTTGCAAAGGGCTGAATTAAAAGTTGCTCTTTTAATTTTACAACTTTTTTTTACTATGATTTTCCCCTCACACGCAGGAAAAGAGAGTAGCCTGTGCTCTAGCCACCCCAGTTTAATGAAGCTGGCAAACGTTTTTTTCCCCTCCATAACAAAGGCATTTTGCCCCACAATAATGAACACACCAGTTCTCAGGAAAGCCACACCAATACCAGCATATTCTGCATTTTATGAAGCAAATTACAAGGCTTCTTCCAAGTCTAGGTTTGCCTGTCTTGTCTCAGTCAAGACTCCCTAAGGTCTCCACCAAGATGTAGCTCATTGGTTAAGTTATATAAAAGGAGTCTTAAGTAGAGCACTCTATTGAGGTTTGAATTTTCCCTTTAAAATGCAAATGGCTGGTAGTTAATTCCCTTTTGGGATTTAAGTGCTGAATTTAAAATGGGAAATGATGATACAAAAATATACTTCAGAAAGCATTGCAGCATAAGTAATGAAACATTCGCCACATGAATACAGATTCTTCTGGTCAGCCAGACATCTTCATTTATCTGCATTTTAATAGTTTCCCTCAAAACTGCTTTTGGCGAAATTTTTCCTCAAGATATTACCTGGTGCAGTCTCAGCGGACTACAACGAGGGCAAAATTTGACCACGTTTTCTGGTTTTTTAAAATCTCATCTATCAGCACATTCAAATATATCAATATTCTATCACGTATTATAAATATCTCCCTCTTCTGTTAAAGTCTAACAAGACCTCCTCCATACTTCCTGAAAATATAGCTGCTGACAGACCTGTTTGCCAGCTCCTTTGTTGCCTGGAAAGGCTACAAAGCGGTCCAAAAAGGCGTCTACTTAGCAGAGATGTGAAATCAATATTCACTTACCACTTTCAAAAGGAATGTCTTCCTTCTCACTTTCTTTTTCATAATTACCGGTTTACTTTAAGGGGTGAGGGAAGCATAAGTAATTATGTCCTTAGATCAATTTATGCTTCAACTCATACATATGCACACACAGCCACAGCCCTACAATCTTACAGGGGGCTGAGAGATGCGAAGTGCTCTAACCTGCATGTAAAATTCAGAGGGCTCCACTCCTTGCATGATCAGGCCTTCAGAAACTCAACTGGATTCCTTGTACTTGTTGTGTCTCCTGGAAAACGTACCTTTACCGAACCCTTCAAAAGAATTCAGTTCTATGCACATGGACACCGGCACAAACAAGATCAGTTTGAATAAACCTTTTACCGGCAAAGAATGGGACCGTGTCATTGCGATTCGAAACCCACGGACCACGCGTCTGCAAGCAAACCGCAACGTTTCTAGCCTGTGTTCAAAACAGCCTAACCCTGCGATCTAGTTGAAGAATGAGAACATGTGTCCCTTCGGATACGCTTCCTTTAGCGTGTGGGCACAGCGCCGGAGCTGCACCAGGGAGCACCGGCAGCCAGCGGTGTGAAATCGGAGCAGACCCCAACCCAGGTCCCCCCCAGCCAACCTTCCCTGCTGATGCTGCATCAGCTGCAGCGCCCAGGTGGCTTGGCAAGGTCAGCGATTCAATACCTATGACATCTCAAACCTGAAAAACAACGAATTACGCAAGTCTGATTTCAAGTTTTTCCTCTGCCTATACAAGAAAGGATAGAATATGTCAAATTGGCAAACTTTTCCTTTTTGCCCTTCTTTTGTTTGTGTGGGTTTGTCCAACTTGCATACTGTTCAAGTTCTCCAGGCTCTGTTCTTTTTTTGTTACAGACCGACTTCAATCAAACCCTAGATCTAAAAGTCCCCAAACAACCAACAAAGAATGTATTTCAGTACGTTAAATTTGAGAAGTCACAATAAGGGCTATGGTAGAATACTGTGATATCACTCACAAAGGACCATTACTTCATTGTGAATGAAAACAGCATCTGGCAAGGGGCAGGAAACAATTTACCAAAAAAGCATCCAAGCAGCACAGCAATAAAAAATAAGAATCAAATGAGTTTATTTACAGCTACATAAGTCGCTCTCCTCGTTAAAGGTTCCTGCATTGTAAAAACGTTTCTTTAAAGTAAGGCAAGGAAAAATACTGCACATGTTAAGTCTTTTTTACGCCTTTGACTCAAAGGCTTGCCAATAGCTTTTCAACAATTGCGTGATTCACTATTGAGTATTCCATCATGAAAGAAGCCTGCATTCTGTACGGTAGAGGACTCTTTCATTCATTTTTATTTTGTATTTATGTTATGGACCAATATGGCAGCTGTTAAAGAAAACCTGGTGGAAGACTGAAAGGGGATACCTGTCCCCCGCCCCCAGCAGGCATTACAGAAATACTGCATTGTCTTTTAGTCTTAACTACACCTTTAATGTGTTTTTGTTGTGTTGCAGTTGCTCAATATTGAAGTAAATAGCATATCATAAAATATTTTCCCTGCAGTTTCTGCAACCACTCTTAAGAGGAAGTGAATGGGTCAAAACAAGACTTAAGTAAGGGCCAAATGTGGGAAGGAAAAAATGGAAACAGGCAGGTTTCTTAGAAGTTCTGCAGGGAATTAGTGAGGAGAGGGCAGAGCAGGAAGCCAGGCTCTGGAATTCATTGCAAATATTAACACAGAAGGAGATGCCTCATTACAACTTTCTGCATTTGAGGAGGACCACAAGGATGGGAAGTGGCTTGTCCAACTTGTTAGGGTATTGTTGGATGAAACAAAACTCACCAGGGAGACGAGTTCCACCTTATCAGACTGATCCAAGCAGTGTAAAATGACTTAGGCGTGTTCCTATCCTTTGCCTTCCCAAACATCTCAGCAATTAAAATAACAACTTTCAAGACAGTCTTACCATGGTGGCAAAACCCACGCCTGAGCATAGGAAGTGGCTATATACTGGATAGGCCTGCATCTGGCAAGTCTCAAAATGACTCCAAATTTGCTTTTAGAAATGCCTTTGCTATTACTGCTGTCTTCTGTTATTCAGGCAAACTCACTAAGCAGCAAATTTCAGAGCATTTTGAAAATCAGTGGTCAAATTCTGGGATCATTTGATAAATCTTATAGCCCAGATCCCACCTGAGCTCCCGCTGTAGTTAGCATATTAGCTTTAAAAGACAGTCTTCTCAGGCAAATGCATTTTAGAGCACTGGAAAATATTAATTCTACTCTGACAGCAAAACTCTTGTAACAGATCTCCAGAAGGGTGCCTGCAAAATTAAGGCAGAGCAAACCTAACACGATGCAGGACACACAAGCGCTCTCAGCTGGAACTACAGCAAATATTTTACTGTGAACTGCAGCCTCACGCTCAGGCAAGCAAATCCTGAATTTTTCCACTGTATGCAGGCCGAGGTTATGAGAGTTCAAAGCAACAGCTGAACAGTTCTGTAATAACAGAGAAATGCTAAGTACTGTCCTAACTGTGTTGGAAAGAATGCTCTCACCTTACTGTGTAAATCCGTTGCTTTGAAGAAGATGCTTCTGTTGTGGGTCAGGTTGGCCAGGTGCCTGGGCACACCTGGAACACAAAATGTTTGGGTGCACCTGAATAACATCACATGAGCTTTGCCAATGAAGATTATTTCCTGCAGAAAAAAAAAAAAAAGTGGGTGGGAATAATGAGACTGGCTTAAAATAACTGGGTTATGTTCTGTTTACTAAAAGATTTTGGGGAAGCAGACTGATGTGCTATGTCTTCATAGCCTACAGTATCTACATCCTTCCTCCAGTGTCATCTGTCTGAAGCACAGCAGAGGATCTGCCAGAATTCCCTGCTCTGGGCAGCTCTGCTTTCCTCCTCTGAGCAACAAATTTTCATGTTTTTCCTGTCTGGCTGGCAGCAGGATTTTTTTCACTTGTAGTCACCTGCACCAGGGCAGAGGCTGCAGTTTCAACCTTAATGGCTGTCTCAGATGATACCATTTTCCTTTTGTCAGCTTTAGAGGTAAGGCAGCATTACACTCACTGACAAATCTTGGCACTTGCTGTTACACATTTACTCCTCTGATGCCTACTGTTCTCCTAAGACACCAGTTTTCAAAGGCATTCATTCAGGTATCTGCCTATAGCGTGGGTGGAATATACTTACCTTTCAAACTCAGTTTAGTTACAAAACATCCCCTCCTTTAAGCTAATCAGTCAACACTTCAACTGAGACAACTATCTTCTTGAAGGACTTATTCAACTGCAAAGAACTACTCCGTAAACATACTTGGAATGCAATCCAGAACGATATTTCCATCAATACAGCCCTGCTCGCTGCTGGGCTCAGGTACCCAACCAGGGCACCGCAGCCTCCCGTGCCAAGTGTGTTAGCAGCAGGGCAACACCACCACTTTAAAACCACGGGGTCTTTTTTCCACTGAAATATAAAATGCCAGAACCCCATGAGATTTCAGCAGTTTTCTTCACAAATGTCTAACTTCCTAGTTGCTATGAAAGAAGATTGAGGAAAAGCTTAGAAACATGGTAAGCAAGGACTCAAACCTCAGGAAAGAAAACACAGAATCTCCACCAAAATTGTAAGTTATTTGGTTTTGAAACAGACCCAGAGGCTCTTAACAAACAGGGGAACATTGCAAACGTTGTATTTAAGACACACCTCAAAGAAAAACTTCAAGAAAAAAAAAAAGTGACAACAAAATTTTATCTACAGCAGGTAACTGTAGGAACCAAGCTTTACCTGCAGCACCCAGACAGCACCACAGCACCCTGCTGGCAACCTGAGGCCACTAATAAATCTGACTGATCCCGAGCAGCTTCACCTGGGACCTCTGCTCACCTGTCCAGATGCTCTATTCCAGTGGAGCCCAGGGACCTCATGTGTTCCTTGAGTGATCCTAGAGGAGTGTGGGGCTTCAGCTGGAGGATGGTTGTACCTGGCTGTGGGCTTCTAAGCCCACTTTGCAGCTTGATCTTGAACCTTACTGCCATGGACTTAGTAAGCGATTACTGGCTTTTGCCTAATCCTGATTGTCTTTGCTAGTCTGCATCATGACCTGCAGATTTAATTCCCGTCTAGACCTCAGACCTGTTTGATGACCTGGATTTTTACGTGACCCTGACTGCTATCTCCAGATAACTCTTACTCATCTTCTCTAGGTGCTAAAGAATGAGAGTGTAGTTGGTGAGTATTCTCACAGGAGATCCAGATGCATGGATAGGGGACTTCCTAGGACAAGTTTTCTTACCCTTACAAACTGATTCTAAAGCTGTTTTAGAAAATGTATTGTTTCAGATGAAAACTTCTTTTTAAAAGCCCTGTTGCTCCACTACAGCAGAAGGACTAGTAAGACAGATGGGGGAATAAGGAATGTGTTATACAGGGGAAGGTGAAAGAAATGTGGCTTGCATAGTCTAACAAAATAAACTTCTGGAGAGGATATGATTGCTGTCTATAAATACATCAGGAGAGTAAACACTGGGGAGAGAAAAAAGTCCCCTATTTAAACTGCATAAAAATATTGGCACGGGAACAAATAAGTAGAGATGGGCCTTGGAAAAAAATCATCTTCAGTGATGTTTTTAGTCTCTTGTTCAAGGTTGTGGGAACAAAGTCTCTCTCCTAAGTGAAAGCCTGCTTAAGTTAATAGCAGTGCCTGTGATGGAGAGGGCTCTGTGGCTTGGAAAGCCCCCTGCCAGCTTCTACGTCCACAAGAAGGTTGGATTTCTTACATCTCTAAAGTCTGGCAAAGGAGGAAGACTGACCAGCTGATTGATAAATATAGAAAAATAATAGGTTTTGCAGCCAGGGGATTTAATTTTTGCCAGTTTTATTAAAAACCTGGATAAACAGTGTATGGCTTGCACATGAAATAAATTAGATCCTATACTATGATTTATTTTTAAACATGTGCCTGCTGTCTAAACAGCTATTGTAAGTTATCACCAAACTTTTTTTGATGTTGCTTTTCTCCATCTACTGAGTGTACCCAGAAGCAGGAGGCATATCTGTGAAGATCCCCTCTTTCCCAACAGAGGCAGGTATGTCTGATTCTATCATCTCATCACTGTTTTCTTGAAAACCGCAATCAAAGGGATGTGTATTAACAAGTCCTCTCCCAGGGCTGGAGACATGGAAATTTTCTAGCAAAAGGAAAAGGCCTTTAAATCCTGTAAATGTTTATGATGACTTTTTAAAAGACTTCACTATAATGCCTAGATACAGGACTAATTTTAATTCAGAATATTCAGCTTTCTAGCAAACTCAGAAATCTCAGAACGCATTGTTAATTCTTTTCTGAGTTACCCCAGCCTGCCTAATGCAGAGGAAACCCAAACAGCCTCTGTGATTACCCTGCAGTTGATGCACAAGTTATTTCCTACTAATGACAATGCTTCTACATAACCAGAAGTGGGTAGTGGTGACACCTGAACTCGGGTGAAACATTGGCCAAAACAAGTTTGGTACTTTCAGTTAAGTATTGTAAGGCTAATTGTAAATATCTTTCCCAGGGAAGAGCTGCACGTACTGAATAAACAGTTATCCCAGATGAAGAAGCGGTTGACCTGGATTTGAAGTTGAAGTACACCTGTCCAGCGTCGATTTCTGGGAGAAGTTCCAATAATTAAGAAGTCTTGCAATGTGAAGAGCAACTCTGCTGCACTGGTGTTCCTGTACTTGCCATAGCCTGTGAGCCAGGGCACTTACTGGTACCACTGCCACCCGGCTGCTTTGCTTAAGGGCCAGGGCTCCACAGTAGCAGCTGTACACAAGAAGAATGAAAAATATTTTTCTCACCCTGAAAAAGCTTGTAAACAGGCAGGTTACATCAAAACTTGTGAAATGCTAAACTCTCTCGGTTGATTTCTATCTTCCCCCTAAACCCAAAGATCTTGAGACACCATCAGAAGCAGCAGTAGCAGCCTTAATAAATACTGTTATAATGGAGTCAGTGAGATACTGGTGTGTGCGTGGCAAAATATTTTCCCTGCAGGCATTTTTGCAGCCAGAACTTGCTTTTCCCATCCCTATACCACAGCACGGCTTTGCTAAATGGGTTTTCCTAGTGAACTGAAAAGCTCCCTCTTCCTAAGGCTGGATGCACCCAGTAAAGACTGGTGTGTGTGTGTGTGATGTGAATTGTTCCCTCACTTATTACTGTGCCTGTTACCTGTGTTTCTTATGGAAATATCAGGGGAAAAACGCTACTTGGGTGGGTACAGATCAGGCAAAAGGGTAGCTAATAGTGAATGCATGTTATGAAATACTTTCCCTAATGGTATGTTTTTCATTTAGTTTGAAGTAAAATCACTTTAAAATTTTTGAGATGATTAGGTAGATGCTCTTAAAACACACTAACCCCCAAACTTCTTTTAGTCAAACCTTTCCTTGCAGTATGAGGGGATTAATTCAGTTTGCTTAGGGGGAAAAAACCCCAAACAACTTTTTTTTTTTTTTTTTTTTTTTTTTTTTTTTTTTGTGGTGTGGGGAATGACCTTGTGAACCAAAACAGGCTAACTTTGTTGTTGTAATGTGTTTTATGTGAGGCCACTTTAATTAAATGTATTGTGGCTTGCTCTAAACCAGTGAACTCTATCAATACCTTCACCATGTTTTGTATTCTCCATGCAGGATGCAAAGTAATTACATTTCAGTTGCATTATTATTTAGCAGGTTCTAACAGAAACACAAAGAGAGCTGAAGTTTTTCCATCTTCTAGATTGGTGTGTTAAATCACGGCCAGCTGCTGACTTGCACAAGGGAAGCTTGATGGGTACCACAATGCATAGCCCAATTCTGCGCACAGTTTAATTTGGAAATCTAGGCGCAAGTACCTATTTATCATGCACAGATGTAGTCCAGGAGGTCAACAGGGCCAGCGAGGCATAGCCTGCTCCTATAACTCAAATGAGTTTACGGCACTGGAGCATTTTTCTTTGTCATGCTTTCATCTACATGCTTCTCAAAATGGGATCATGTCATGAAGAAAAATCAAGTAACCCCAACAAAAGCGGAAACAAAGAAGTATAGATGGGAAAAAGGACAGAGCAGCTTCCTAGGATGTCTGAAAGAGGGTTGGTGAGCATCTTTCAGGGACTGTGGTCCAGGTGCAGGGAGGCTTGTTTTTAAGGCAAAGACCTGAGAAAGTGGTTTTACTAGGTGAAGAGATTGGACAAAGAGGTTCAGGTGAAGGAGTCAGGTCAAGAAGATACTCACAAGTAAGTTAAATGGGGTGGGATGCAGTATGGTTTTCCATCTGGAATGGGGGAGAAAATGGCTCTTGCCAGGAGGATGCCAGTACACGTTGATGTGGGAGACGGCGCAGCAGCCTGGAAAAATGAGCCTTGTCATGGCCACAGGGAAGAGGCAAGACAGGACACATGCAGCAGAAGCAGTGCTGAAACAGCAGTACACAAATGAGGTGATGCAGAGATGGAGATAGGGATCTGATGATCCAGGAGCTGAGGGGAGGAAAAGGAGCATTTGATGAAGGGTTACAGCGCTGTTCCAGACAATCTCAGTGAATGGGGAAATTATTTTATGTGGTTTATTTTGAACGACGAAAATTAGAAATAAATTAACCTAACGAGAAAGCTTCTCTCTCTGACAGCCTGAGGCTATTGGAACAACAAAGCTTGTGCTGGAGCATCAGAAACAACACATTAAATGTGAGAAATACAATGGGCATTACATCACATTCCAGATACTGCAGATGATGAATCAGACCAGCATGCTTTTTCTGCATCTGGCAGCTTGTTGCATCCACTGAAATGGTCTTTCCGAGCTAAAAGAGGGGGGGAAACCCTTCCAAACCTGTGGAATAACTTTCAGAATATGACCCACGTACCAGGAAAGCACAACCCTGAGGTCCCGCGCTGTTTTGTGCCCAGTTGTAGAGCTGTATGTGATGTAGCTGTATGAAACCATGGCACAACAGCCTGTTTGTGTCGCAGCCGGTAAGCCTTCAAAATGTTAAGGAGACTCTCAGAAATCCCAACTAAAAATACAACACTGAAAAGTTTTGGTTTTTTTTTACAGTAATACATATAGCTGTTCAGACTTAGAAGAAATAAAGCAGTTTTGATCCTATGTATTTCCTTGCGCTATTCATCATCGTTATGTTACAGTGTGCTATAAAGAAATTGACATTGTGTTTATAGGCTAGAGCAATAAATTGACTTTATAGCTCTCACAATTCAAATTAAGAGAACTGCCCAAAGGAGTAACAAGAATGTTGTGGAGGGGGTGGGGGGAAACCCCAAACCAACAGACTTTTCTAACTGGTAACTAATTGTGCTCACTTCAGTTTTAGAATCCTTTCTTATGGAACATTTTAAGGTCAAGTTCTAAGTGCAAGTTCTAAAATTTGCATCTCTGGTGGTTTTGTTGGTTTGTTGTGTTGTGTTTGGGGTTTTTTTAATCTTGATGGCTCATGGAAGGGATGGGTCAGTACAATGGGATGATTTCAATATAGACCTGTACCTCTTAAATTTAAAAGACAAGATAAGGCTTTAAAGGCAGACCTGGGGGAGAAGTATGCTTAACTGCAACCGAGATCTGAGCCTCTCGCTATTCTCCTAGGGCAGAGAATGTGCAGAAGTGATTTTTGTAAAAGCAATGATTCATTTTTTAACCAAAATTTACCCTTCCTCTGTTGCTGGGGTTTGGGTCCCTTGGCCGCAGCAGCCCACTGCAGGATCCACAGCTGCCCACATATTCCGTATGGGCACGCAGGTGGTGCGTGAAGCCATCTGGAATAAACTTCAGCGGTTCTAAACACAGAGATTGTCTTATTTAAAAAATAGCTACTGAACTACTAGACCAAATGGCTTTCTGAGCGTATGCTAATGTCAAGCAAGGCATAAGAAAAGCAGTATTTTTCCGTGCCACCATAATACAAACACCTCTTTACGACGAGCAGCAACAGAAGTACGACAATAACCCCACTGGAATGACCAATTAGTTACATTTCTGAACAATAGTAATTATTATCCTTCCCTGAGCTGACATTTAGGACTTGGACACGTATACCATGGAAAAAAAAAAAAGAATGCCAGCAGCAGCCTGGGTCCCTTTCGGCAGCAGGAGCCCTTTTGGGGGCATTTCCTAGTGGGCTGCCCCTCTAGAGATGTTAATAGCTCTTACTTCAGCTTTTAATTTATAAGAATATAAGTAAAATTACAGTGAAACCTGCTGATTATTATTTTTGACACAATTTCAGATAATTATGCTCCGAGGGGCGGGCAGGGGGGGCTGCAGAGCATCACGGCTGGGAGCCCACGAGAGATCTCGGGCTCAGCTCTGTCTCCAGCAGGGAGAGGGAGATGGACCCTGCTCTCCCTGCCGTGTAAAAGGGGGGCCCGCCCGGCCGCCCCCCCGCCGCCCTGATAAATCAGTGCCCGTCACCCGGCGCCCGCTCCCGCGCTCCTCCCCGCCAGCAGGGGGCGCCCCGCCCCGCCCTCTCCCGCCCTCCCAGCAGGGGGCGCTGCTCGCGTCCCCCACACCGCCTCCCCCAGCAGGGGGCGGAGCGCCCCGATAAGAGGCGAGCTCTGATTGGTGGAAAGGCCCCTGGCGAAGAGGATCAGGGATGAGAGAGGGGCTCTGATTGGCCGAAGGCACCCGAGGGGGGGAGTAAAGGCCCGGGCAGGGGTCCCCCCCCCTCCCCTCCCCGTGGATCGGGGTCCCCCCCCCCTTGCTCCCTGGGCCCTGACCTGGCCGCTTCTGAGTCTTTTCTGGAGGACTTTTGGGCCCCATCTTCGCAGGCGGAGGCGTTTCAGCCAATCAGCGTGCGGCGCCGCGGCCTGTTGCCAGGCAGATTATGGTAATGAGGTCGGGTGGCCGCCCCCCCTCCCGCTCTGCAGCTACCATTGTGAGGTGAGGACAGGTGGGGGGGTTTGGGGCCGCAGCGGGGCCGGCGGCGGCGGCCGGGACGCGGCACCCGCACGGGACCCCCTCAGGTAACGCGATGGGACGGTCCGGGAGGGAAGCCCGATCCGGGGGCGCCGCGGGGACCCGCCGGGGGTTTTGGACTTGTTGTTTTAGTCGCACCCAAGATGGCGCCCGGAGCTGGCGGCTCCTTACAACAAAGTAAAAGAAATTATCACATCAGGAGTGTTCTGTTCTAGAGAAGTACGTGGAAATTTAAAAGCGTTTCAC
>JAVJGJ010000036.1:4054422-4098351 GCA_035590215.1 Microhierax caerulescens | reverse complement strand
GGGGGGAAAACCCTGTGCAACTGCAGCTGGAGAGAGGAGTGAGAATATGTGAGAGCAGCAGCCCTGAAGACACCCAGGTCAGTGCAGGAGGAGGCAGGAGGTGCCCCAGGTGGCGCAGCAGATTCCCCAGCAGCCTGTGGAGGTCCATGGGGGAGCAGCCCCCCACCCACAGCACTGGGTCCTCCTTGACGTGACCTGTGGCCCATGGGGAGAGGAGCCCAGGCTGCTGCAGGGTTGCTGGCAGGGCTGGTGCCTGGGGGGCTGCACCCAGTGGGAGCGACCCACACTGGGGCAACGCGTGAGGAACTGCAGCCTGTGGGAGCCTCACGTTGGAGAAGTATGTGGGGGACTTGTCTGCTGTGGGACTGACCCACACTGAGGCAGGGGCAGAGTGTGAGGAGGGGGTGGCAGGGACAGGGTATGATGAACTGACCGCAGCCCCCATTCTCCATCCCCTGCATCGCTCCAGGGGAAGCAGGGAGAGCAAATCAGGGGTAAAGCTAAGCCTGGAAAGAAGCAAGGGGTAGAGGGGGTAGGGGTTTTCAAGATTTGGTTTTATTTCTTGTTATCCTGCTCTGATTTGATTGGTAATAAATTAAACCAGTTTCCTCAAGTCGAGTCTGCTTTGCCCGTGACAGTAATTGCTGAGTGATCTCCCTGTCCTGGTCTCAACCCATGAGCCTTTTGTTCTATTTTCTCTCCCCTGTCTGGTTGAGGAGGGGGTGACAGAGCGGCTGTGGTGGGCACCCAGCATCCAGCCAGGGTCAGCCCACCACACGTGCTCTCACCTTTAATGCCTGGGGACTGTCCCTTTAGGCAAAGGACTGTGATGCATGTTGGCCGTAGTAGTAGAGGACTGGCCTTGAAGATCTGAGAGATCTCTTGGAGCTCGTTATTGCTGTGATGATGGATGTGCCATAGGGATATAGGTAGATAGATTCCTTATGCACGATTTGAGTAAAGGGTGAGTTTGTGTTTGGCTGAGCTCTTCTATTTGTTATATGACTAAATAAATTGAAGCCATTTCTCCTTTTGTGGAAATAAATAATCCTTGCTGTCCCAGCCCTATGTATGATTTCCATTTCTAACTCACCAGTAAAACATAAATATTGGGGTTATATATTACCTGATTATTAACATTCAGCCAAAATGCACCAGAGCCAGAGTTCCTTGAAACAATATGTGCTTTTGATGGATGGCAATGCAGAGGAGGAGACAGCAGTCGTGACTCAGTCCTCAATGAGGTTAGAAACCTTCTTGCTGCAATGAAAACGTGTTCTTGCCAAGGGATCTCAGGAAATGCACCGACTCTGCCTTCTAGGCAGGCTGGGGTAATTAACTTAAGTGTGGGATATAGCTTTTTGCAGACACATGTGATGTTCCTTTTGAACATAATAAATCATTTTCATATTAAAGGCTGGAGGAAGACCTGTAGTCGTAAAACCCCCTTTCATAACAATCTTGCTGTCCTTGCACATGGTGAAAAAGAGTGGTCAGTGAGCTCGGTACTTAAAGGATTAAGCTAATAGCCCCTGCCATTATTGCTGCAGGGAACCCCAATCTATATACAAGCCTCTTTTACACTGGGGAGTAAATCACATTAGCTGCTTTATGCACCATTATAGTAGAGTGGATTCTCATTTGAGATACTGCAGTGGCTTTATGGCTCCCTGAGCAGGGAGGTGGACTTCTCCCCTTGCCTGGCTGTAATATTCCCCCATTCTTCTCATCCCAGAGAAGGGACAAAAGCGAATGTTTGGCAGGCACTGGTTCGGGTGCTTCCTCAGCAGAATGCTCTTAATTAGACTTGGAGTAGTTGCTGCAGATGAAGTCCCCAGAGTTTTTGTCTGTGTATTTTCTTGTGTAGTCCCAGCATTGAAAGAAATTGTCATTCCTTAATAGCAGGTACGCTAATGTAAAACGCAGGGATTACTGATGGCTTGGTTTTTTTGGTGGTGCTTTTCTTTGAATTTCAGAGCTGAGCTTTCCTTTGAAACACTGTGTGAGTTCACAATATTCAACTTGCGTCAAAAGCTCTTATATGCCAAATACAAAATAATACAAAAAGTGACTTTACTGTTATTGGAGGTTTTTTTCTTAAAGCACTTCTCATTCCCATTCCCTAGGTGTTAGGGGTCACAGGTGCACCTGTGAGGTGACATGGCATGGGTGCTGTGATGGCTGAGGGTGAGGGGGGGCTTCTGCTGAGGACAGTGAGGCTAATGAGGATGTTGCTGTTGGGCAGTGGATGAAGCGCTTTGCCCCTGAGCAGCGCTTTCTCATTCTCTGGAGGTGAATGGGGGAAGCTGCTGATTTAATAATAAATGTTCAGAGAAAGCATGCTGCGGGAACATGAGAGAGGGGTTAGAGCATGTCACAGTGGTCAAAAGGAGTTTTCAAGTGAGTTTTCCAAAAAGAACAACTGTTGAGACAGTGACACAAAGGTGTCAGCAGCTGCAGAGGAGAAGCTTCACCGTTAATGAGATTTTTCAGATTGGATGTAAAAGGCAAAAACTAAAGAGGAAGGCCATAGGTTTCGGACACCAGCAGGTCCCCAGGGGGTGCTGAGGAAGGGAAGGTCCATGTGAATAGCATACTGAAACAAACCTGATTTGTCTTGAAGAGGGTGTTGATTTACTTGTAGCTCTCTAATGAGGCAGATGGCTGGATATGATGGGTGCGCGGACATGTAGGAAAATACTCCTCTTGCCCTGCTCGAGCTCTAAATCGGATGCTTTCTAGTCATGGTTAGCACCAGGTTGTTCCTGCACTGATAAGCCTCACCAAGATAAGTGCTGGTGGCACTTCCTAACTCTGACCGTGCTTCTGCCTGTAAAAAACATGGGCAGGTTGCAGGGAGCTCAAGGGCAGCACCTATGGGTGCTGTTGCAGATAGAACTCCAGCAAACACAGGTTGGAATGAGTTTATCTTCTACTGGAGTAGATATTTTAAAGTGATAGGAGCTGTGTGGGTTCTTGATTTACATTGCATCTTACATCGTGATCATGGTATATAAATAGTGACACGCTGTGTCCTGTCACTGCCTTGCCACTCTGACGTACTGGAGTGTTAGTGGATTATGTTTATACTTATTACTGTTTCAGCTTGTGTCATCACTCAGTGTGGACTAGGTGAGGCGTGCCTGCTATTTTGGGGAGGAAAATGCTGTCTTCATAGTAACTGTAAATGGTTTAGAATCTCAGATGTTGGTGTTGCTTCTCGCTCATGTGCGTGATGCTTATCAGGTTATATCATAAGCTTTGGGGTGGTGATAGAATTGTGGTTGGTGTATTAGGTGATGGGTCTCATAACGTGTATGTGTGTTCCTTAGACACAGCAGCACTTCCCAGTGAGGTGCTTGTCTGAAAACGTCTGATGCCTGTGAGATACAGGGATAAAAATCAACAATTACAAAGGATAATCCATGGACAAATGATGTGGAGAGCAAGTGGAGACCAGTGGAGAGTGTTCCCTTGCATGCTAGCTCTTTGGCAATGCTTACGCCTCAAGTTTCACATTTATTTCTGCAAAAGGACTAGTAAAGCTTCCGGCTAGACCTTTGAGAGAGTATTTTCTTTAGCAGTATCTCCCAAACTGGAATTGCTAACAGGCTTAGTGTGGAGGCCACGTACCCTAATGTACTCATCATGAGTCTCCTGCAGCTAATTTGAAAAAATACTGTGGCTATGTGGTGAGCTGGGCATCTGCTGCTTCCTTGTGTAGTGAGACATCTCTGCTGAGAGAGTACCATAGGGAAATTGTTAAAATCTTGAGGCACGGTGGCTGTCGGTGTCACAGCTGTAATGGATATTGAGAGAGAGATTTAAAGAAGAAAATAAGATCATGCAGGATAAATGAGCAAGAGCATCCTATAGTGTACTAGTGAGCAAAGTTATTTTGGTCTTTTGCTGCCATCACTGTTGGAAAAATTACTCGGCTGTTTGTATTTCCTGACAATTTCGTTGTCAGTGACTTTGGACCAGATCATGTTTCCAGCTCCCGACTTTAACTGTAGGTCTTGTTTTTTCACTGTTGGCTTTTGTACCAGCTAAATTTCAACGCTTTCTCCTGCCTCGTGACCTCCTTATTGCCTGGCCTTGGGATCTCTCAGGGGCATGGCCTGTCTGCTCCCACACAGACTTCTCACTCGGCATGTCCACATTTCCAGGGAAACATGCTTTTCTGTGTATTTTGGTGATGATGGAAATGATGAGGATTCGTGGACACCCAGGCTTTGGTAGGAATGCATACTGGAGGCAGATTCTACAATGTGTTTTGAAGTACTGAAGTTGAAAGCATCAGCAAATCCTCCAGCTCCTAATATTGTCTGATTGTTATTGCTACACAATTGGCTGGACTGAGCAGTATTTTTTTTATTTCTGTGAAGAACAGCAATAAGAGTACCATTTATAGAAACTGCACCACTGAGCCACTGAATTTGGCTCAGCCTTGCTTTTTTGCCCTGAGATTTGACATTAACGCTAACTGCTAGAACCATGGCAAAATTCAAAATGATAGTCTTCTGCTTTTAACTTTTTAGTACTATTTTTTTCTTGCAGATATGAATCTTAATGCCCACTTTTGTCTATTGAAGACCTGTCTGAACCCTTGGGTCTCCTTTCCACTCCTGTTGAAAATTATTTGTGCCAAAATGAGTCAGCAGACATGAGTCAGCATCTTCCTTCAGACCTTCAATATCTGCTTGTGTGGAAGGTCAGCCAGAAACTCTGCTACTTGTTGCACCATGTGGAATTAGCCAGAACTGTGCCTGTCTCTTAATTCAATCACTGGTTAATTTAATTATATTCTTATTAACAGGATAATTATATTTAAAAAAAACCAACAACATATCCCCCCAAATTGAAACCTCTAGATTTTATTTTTCTAAGTGATTAGGTAATTGATTACACTACTGGCTATTGTTAGTGCAGTTACCTGAACTGGCTCTTGATTAATAAGGACAGTCAAGAAAAAGAGCTGTTTGGGATAAACCAGCCAAAGAATGTCAACAGGATAGGCATTTAATTTTATGTAGAAGGTTTACAGATCCTGTTTCTGACATAAATGCTGTCACGTTTCACACAGGCAGTTCTAGATCCCTTGGTGATGGTATACCTGATAAAATAAGTGATGGAGTTGAGTGAAAATGGTAGGATTAGATGTGAGAAAACCCCTGAATTAATCATTAATAACAAGTAGCTTTGAGATAGCTGGATGAAAGGTGCTGTGTAGGGATGGAGGATATGTATTTATAGATCAGAGCTTGTGTGTGGCATAATACGTAAATAACATTTATTTGTAAATGACCCTGGCTTTCAATACTTGGAGAGTAGGGCTGGTGTTTGACAGTCCTAATTGTTTGCTGCAGCTCGTTATTTTTTTTCCCATACTAATGAGATCCCTTAACTAAAGTATTGTGTTCAGGTACATGTATTCCTTTTTTTTCCTTTTCCTCCCCAGTGATTTTTCTGGATGTTTTGTATCAAGTAATATTAATGCAGCTGGGATTTCTGCTTCGTTATTGCCATAACCTAATGGTGTGTGGGTCTAATAGGAAGTCAGAACTGCTCCTCAGTCTCTGCTTGCGTGGGGGACTATGTGGCACATGTGCTGTGTTACTTGGCATGAGACAGCAAATGTTAGGCTCTAGTCACCAATAATGGCATGACTTAAGTGTCTAGCGATGCCCAAAAATATCTTTCCTACAGTTTTTCTTTGTATATGTGGAAGTAATATGTCTTCCCCCCCCCCTCTTTTTTCTACCACATCGTTCAGTGACGTTAGCCTGAGACTTTTCTGCACTATTGATTTATATGTTCTGGCCAGGACCAGTGGTACAGTCAGTGCTCAGGTCTGCAAAGCTTACTCGTTGCTGGCAAAATTAGCAAAAAGTGCCTGGTGCCTTCCCCCCCATCTTTTTTTAGTTGTCAATGACAAGCCAACTGCTAGCATTTATAGGAATAAATTATGACTAAAAGAATTTGCATTTAAAATGCAAATGAATGAAAGCATCAGCAAGGAGCCTTCTGCTTTCTTCCTGGTGCACAGACGGGGTACTGGCATTGGATCAGGCCAGCGAGGCACTTGGTATAAAATAAAGTTAATTGGACTAGCTGAAAAATGAAATAGGCTCAGCTTTATGCTAATTCCTGGGCCCGTGATTTAACATGACATTAGAGACAACGGACTAGGAAGGTGCTGAACCACTGATTAAACCAATCACCAGACCTGTAAATTACACTTCTGAGATTCCCAATGGCAGATTGAGAAGCCCAAATAAAATTGCAGAAGGTGAATAAAACCTAGCTTGGAAGCAATTTGTCAGGATCTTCGGGCTCATGTGAATTGAGTTTAAGTTTCATTGTTCTTTTTCTAAAAGTTGTCTATTGTAACACTGCCTGAATACCAACTGGGACTGCGGTTTTGTACAAGGTGAAAGCTGCCTGCACATGTAAAGCTGGCTGATTCTTGAACAAAACCTCTTTCAGATGCACTGAGAAACTGATAATGCGTCTCTGAAGGTAGGGTTTTCTTGCTGGAAGGTTAAGGTCAACTTTTTACATCATTTATTGATTTCTAGGCCTGTAGGTGCCAGAAGGACAATGTGAGGAATATTTTGTGGACTGCCTCTGGCCAAGGAAGGACATGCAGGAGGAATTCATTATAATCTTTCAGTGCAGGAGGCATTCAGTATAATCCTTCAGTGCAACTGTAGCAATGGTTGACTTATTTTCTCCTTAATAGGACTTGGGAAGTATTATGCAGCAGAACTTGAGCATGGTAAATGAGAATGTGTGTGTTTGTGAAGCCAAGCCTGCTTTACTCTGGCAGTGTGTAACCGTAGTGTGATAGCTGATGATAATACCTTATACTTCTGTTCCATGTGTCATACTTGTTTTAATATCTGTCCTCTTTTTTTTTTTTTATAGCCATGTTACTGAAGATTACCTTGTCTTCTGGAAGTAGAAGCACAGTGAACAGATGACTCTATTCAGCCAGACATTCCTCCAGTAGATGTCTCTCCCCATGGAACACCACGGCAGGGAGGAGATGGACTCAAAAGAGGAAAGTCCTCAGGTGTGGGCTGACTCTGCTGAGCAGGAGCAGAATACTGCTCAGGTGACTAGTGCCTTCCAGAGCTCTTGGTTCCTGCTCGGACTGAACTGGGCCTGGTGTAGTGGCTTAGCAAGCAGATGTTCCCATTTGAGCCTTGTTCAGTGCCTGGAAATTCATTTTTCTTTTGAGGAGAAATACAAACATGTCTGTGGTGATTTCCAATTAAACCTTCGGAAAGCAAGCTATGCAGACCGCAGCAGTGAATACACAGACATCTGAAATAAGCTAAACAAAACCAGCCAGTGGCTGTAGAAGTTTCAGTGTCCAAGAGTATGTGTAACCATGTGGGAAAGTGGAAGGGTATTTAGACTAATGAATATTAACAAAATCTGTGATCTGTGGCATCCCATTTTGATGGCATTGGTCGAATCAGTTGGAACTGTGGGTGGACCTTGGGAAAAGTAATATGAATAATTTTTTCCAGTCAGACATCTGGGTAGTGGGGAAGGGAGAAATGTTAATTGTTAGTGACTAATACAGTCAGATTCTGATGTATGCAGCTAGTCCCTCTGTCTCCGAGACAATGCAGCTGTGAATTTCTAGAAGGCTGTAAATTGATTTCTTCTTTTCAGTGTGTTATGAAGAGGGTGCTGCATGTCATTTGACCCACGAGCTGAGAAATTTTGACTGTCCTGGTAATTTCCAGCTTTGAAATTTGCAAAGAAAGGCAGTTTTCAATGGCCTGTGACCTATACAATGGGATAACTATACTGTTGTTTGCACATGGTAGTTACGAGGCTTAATTAGTATTTGCAGAGGGCTCTCCAAATCTGAAACGCTGCATGCATTCTTACTGTAGTCTTTGGATGAGGATTTATTGTACAGCATCAGCACTTAGCATCGGCGGGGGAGTACCAGGCATCTTTTGAAGCATAAGCTACAAGGTGAAACAAAGTAAATAAAATATGTAACTGTGGCATCGCTTTATGTGAAAACACTTTTTGTGAATATGAATGTGGATACCAAAACTAGGTTTCCTGCTTGTTATCCCATTTTTCCCATGTGCTGGCAATGTTTTTTTGGCATGTAAAGCGTGTAGAAAAATAAACAAGTTCCTCTTGCCACTGGAATTAATTTTTCTAGCTTTAAGGTTGGCCAGTTATAATCATTTATGATCCTGATGTTCTGTCAGAATGAACTTGTTTAGATTTAAACTGCTGCCCTAGACTTAACTTATTCCAGTAGTCCTTGGAAACACTGCTTAATGCTTTCAGTTATGTTTCTCTGTTTAAATAGCTGAATTTTCTACTGATACTGCATGTATGTGCTGCAGAGAAGCAATCTAGCATATGCTATTGCCGCCTCATGATAGGTGCAATACTGTTTACTTGAAGCAGTTTCAAAGTTAATAGGTTCTGTTAGCCATTCATCAACAGAAAAAATCACCTCCAACTACAGAACTAGCTGAATGAATAGTCATAAATTCAGAAAGGGTTACGAGAAAAGAGGGAAACAATATTCCAATAAATTCCATAGATACACCAGTTCAAATCTGAACTTTCTTTTCTAATGAACTTTCAAAGCGTCACGCAAGAACAAAGCGTGTGTAGGTGCCCTTTATAACCAATTAGGTTTTGAGTTAAAATGCAGAGTAAAACCAGGAACTGATGGTGGTTTGTGTCTAGATTTCTATACTGCTAGCATAATTCAATGAGATTTTGAATGTATATTATACAGTGGGGGTTTTGTTTTCAAAACAGTTGGCTAGGTAGTTGGGATGCAAGGTACTCTCTACTTTTCAAAGCACCTTGCAACCTGTGTGTCTTGCATTGTTTCCCACTGGCATGTGTTTCTGTTTTGACGCAGGATCTTTTTTTTTCCTCCAGGTGCACTTTGTCCCTGAGGGGGGGACGGTGGCACAGATTGTGTACAGTGATGAGCAGGACCGTCCCTCGCAGCAGGTGGTCTACACAGCGGATGGCACCTCCTACACCTCCGTGGACACCTCTGAGCACACACTTGTTTACATCCATCCTGTGGAAGCTACGCAGGCATGTGTGCTTCTGAGCCCACCCTGTTTTGGCGCCTAGAAAACAAAACGATTTTGTCTGAGATGGAAAGCCAGTTACCAGCCAAGTGATACGACTGGAAAATAGCAGGCAGTTGCTCTTAATGCTTTTATCTGCCCATTGCTGAACAGGGACTTCGTGCTGTTCATTTGTCTGATGTGCAAATGTGGTAATTAAAGGATGTCGAGGCTATGAATGATGAAATGCTGATTATTTCACTGAAGGTGGATGAGATTATAATTAACTCAAAGGTGTTTTCCAAAACACGGATAATCTCTCCAGGAGTTCTGCCTCTGTTGTATTCAGTAAAACTAAGAGCAATCTATGTGTCTTCTGGAAGAGACCTTGTTTTGCGTAGTACAGTTATTATAACTGATAGTTACAATAACAGTCATGTCTTTTTGCAGAGGATCTTGGTGTATTCGATGTAATTTTGTAGTCTCTCTTCAGAGTTGTTGATTTTATAGACAGAGGTTCTTTTACTTCTTCATAACCGTGTCAAATAGCTTTTAGTCTCTGACAGCATCTGTTTACGTGGGGTTAATATAGTACACATTTGTACCTCTGTGTGGACAGCTAAAAGAAGAGGAACAGGCATGCTTTATCAAGAATGTTTTATAACATCTTTGCTGACAGAACAGATTAGCAATGCCGCAAAGTGCACGTACTTGACACCTGCAGCAACACTGGCATACTCTCGTGTGGCACAGGCTCTCTCTTGTGCAGTTCTTAGCTGTTATGTAAAAACAATTCCTATGTGGTGGCATGTTCTGAGAGGATAAGATAGCTTGAGAGGATATCTCCCAGTAAGTTACTGACCAAGTAACTCCAGAACTCTGAATGCTATCATTTTGTCGAAAGAGACATAGTACTAAGACACTGTCATGCAACTGAGATGCAGTTATCAAAGCATGAGTGGCGTTTGTATTATGCCATGCTTTATTTTGTTGGAGCCAAACTGCCACAAGCTCAGATATTTCAAGTTTTGGCAAAGTAAGCAAGGCTGACCTCAGCCAGTAATTAGTTTTCATCTGAGTCTTGCTTTTCCTAGGGGGAATCCCTCCCATCAAGGCTGTTCTTGCAGGCTACTGTAAGAATGCTGGAGTTGGCATGTCTTCTGTGAAATTAAAAAACCAACATCCTGGCCATATCAAATTCACATGCCAGATATGCCGCATAGTTCCTCAAAAGAAAGCATGTAGAAGTCTTTGCAGAAAGATAAAGCTAACGGTTCTCTTCTATTCTGCCCTCAAGTGTTACATGGTTTTCATACAGCTACTAAGTTTCATCCTGTAGATGTAGATTATCAAGTCAACAATTGACAAAGTCATTTCTGTATTAAAAAAATTAAAAAATATACCATGAAGCATTTTAGATATATGCATGGAAAGTGCCAGACAAATATGATACTATATGTTTATGGAGCACTACCCAATTATAGTTTAATTTCTATGCCTGTATGTCCACTTGGGTAAGTTGAACTAATCTGCTGTGACAGTAGGTACGTTAGAAGGTAGCAAAGGATCAAATGTGGATCGTTTCTTGGTGGCAGAGTAATTTTTGTGTGAGTTAGGAGTAAACCCCAAGGCCGGTTTGATAAGCCTTTTTCACTTTGTCTAGACTCTGTTTACAGATCCGTCCCAAGTGGCTTACGTCCAACAGGATGCCACCACCCAGCAGGTAAGGAGACATTTTCTTTGGACCTGAAACTGTAAGGGAACTGTTGCTGAAGGTAAAGGGACATTGTTGTGTTGCTAGAGCATAATAGGCTCTCTCTGAGTTTAACAAATGGCAGTCTTCAGTCATGTGCTGTCATCCCAGGGATCAAGGGCAAAAAGCGTATGATAGCAAGCTACTATGATCTTGGCTAGCTTGTGCATGAATGGCAATGCAAGTTAAGAGAGTATGAGTTAATTCTTTTTAATTCATGTTCAACAGAAGTATTCATTTACTGCCCCAGGTGAAAAGCCTTCCAACAGTGTCCCTTTAAATAAGTCTGCGAGCTGATGTGGCTGACTTGATTTTAATGTGTCGTTCTGGAAAGACTGGGTTTGCAGCTGTCCTTGTATAGACTCTGATCCAAATTCCTTTAAGTCCATAAAAGGCTCTCAAGGGATAGAAACTCTGGATTGAATTCTAGGTTTGCTAGAAACTTCACAGGAAATTAATTATAAGACTGGAGAAGTTCACTTACTGTCTCCCTTACCTCACCAGGGCACCCCAGGTCTGATGTGCTTGCCATTGTGAAGTGAGCTAGCAACAGAATAAAATTGGAGCCTATGTTTATAAAACTTTGATTTTGGTGGTTTGGTTTTTTTTTTCTGTCTGCCATGGATGGGAAGGTCTCATTAACTTCTGGTATCTTTGGGGACTGCATTGTGGTGATAGGCTTCCAGATTGAGATCTCTATTTCAAGTTTTCCACTTGTCAGAGACTTAAACCCATTACTGCTTGGCGAGTCTTTAAGGGCCTGTGTGAGTGGATGTGTTAGATCTAAATCGTTTCTAATGCCATCATTAAAATGCATCTTTGTTGACAGTCTTGGGGCAGAGGGTTGAATGTGCACTGAAAATATATTTTCTTCTCCCTAAAAGAAGACCTTCTAAACTGTTGAGGTGCAGGCAGGAAACAATAAGATTGGCACAGTATAAGTGTTACCTGATTTCTTGCAGTTCTCTGGAGGTGTTTGGAATTTTTTGCTGCATCAATTTCCTTGTGTTAAGAAGGCAAAAAATCCCTTTGGGTTGTCTTAAAGCTCATTTAATGAATAAGTCTATGATCTAATTTCAAGTAGGGATTACTTATATATGCAGTGCAAGTGACACTCTTTACAGCAGAGGCAGTGAGCTGTTGTTGACCCGTTTGAGTGTTGAGGACATGAGCACTTGTCTGTGCGTCCTCCCTTCCAACACTGGCAGTCCCAACAGAGGTGTTTGCTTGCGAATGGTTAGTCCCTCCCTGTGGCAGCTCCTGCCTCTGCAGGTGTTTTTTACATCAGCATTTCATGTGGGACATGCCTGAACTGACAACAAATGCTAAAATAATAATTAAAGCTCCTCTTGTCTTTCAAAAGAAACTTTAAAACCCTTTCATTTTCTTTTTTTAAGATAAGAATAATGCCTGTATTCTTCGCAGTCTCTGACATGGAAGTGAAAGGATATGTTTGGAGTGCCATTAGTAGTAGGAAATGCTAATATGAGGTAGAAATAGACACAAGCTGGTGTGAACCTCCAATTGCTGGCAGACCTGGAGGTGTGCCACTGAATAATGATGCCTTTTCTGTTGCTACTTGGCATCAGAAATGTCAATACCAGACAGCTTGGTTCAGCTGTCGTCTTGGTAGTTTCTCCTTGCCATCACATTGTTCCCTGTAGTCTTTTTGCTGTACTTTTAAAGCAGTTTCATAATTACTCTTATACCTCTTAAAACAAAATAACTAGATTTTGAAGCTCTAAGGCTATCTGCTTATATTACAGATTTTCTTGTCTGCTCCTTCACTGTTGGCACGATTTGCTGTTCTCTGTTTTATCTGATACTTTTTAAGCACTCTGTAGAGGGGCAGGGGCTTTAGTTTTAGCATAAAAGCTACTTAACAGTCAGAGGCACAAACTAGAAGCCGCATGATGTTGGCTGTAGAGAAGGATGAAAAATCATGTGGGATAATGGTGCAAATTCCTGTACAGATAAGCAGGAAATGAGACAGGAAAGGTGATTTCTAGGATCTTAATTCTGCTTTGTTTTATCTCTAAATGGATGGGAGGAGTGTGGTAATATGCATTGATTTTCTTGTTACCACACCAAAAAATGATAATGAGAAGAACCAGAAATGTATAGTGTGACCAAATAACATAAAGAAAAAATGACTGTTGGATTCCATTTGAGTGCTGGATCTTCCAAGGAGGCCAATATGTAATCTTGTTTTCATAATGGATCTTGGTTTGCTTAAGAAAAAGAAAGAAAAGCAAAAAGATGAGATACTTCTTTTTCCTTCTTTGTCTTTTCCCTTTAAAAAAAAAAGTAAATTTGGACACAAAAAAAGAAAAAGATTCCACATCACCAGTTTTAGCAAAAGCTAAAGAGCTCCTCACATCTGTTTTTAGTGTGGTTTGAACCCAGGCTAGATAGGACCTTAATTTAAAGCCAAGAGTGGGAGCTAGGAAATTCAAAATGGCAAAACACAGTCTGATTTTTGAAGCCTTTCCCTTTGTTCCTGGATCTGCAGGATTATAAAAAAAATACAGGAAAAAAAAAATGCCACAGGTTTTGACCTAGTGTAGGACTCCAGGGAACTTTGCATGCAGGGCACTGCCCATATGTGACTGACAGAAATGACGCAGTGCTAAAATGAGTGCCTATAATTTTAGGTAACTGTGCTCTTGCCTGCTGCTGCTCAGAGCATGAATCCCACCAACCTGTCCGTGCTCGGCAACGTTGCCGAATCCCCCCAGCAAATGGCTCTGGAGCAGGGTCCGCAAGCAGATAGAGTAAGTTGCCAGGCACCCTTTTCTCTTAAATGTACGAGTGCACTGATTTCATTGCTCCATTGTCTCAGGTGATGAAACATGTCTGAGTGATAGAGGAGGCGATGCGAGGAAGCCGCAGCACACATTTGTACTGTCTTTCATAGTCTCACCATGGAATGTGTGGTGTTTTATTATAGGAGAGATTGTGTATTTAATACATGGAGAAACCTGTTCTACAGATTGTTCTGTCTTGAGCAGCCACCTTAAAATACTCTTCTCAGCTTTGACAGGCAAAGTTAACAGAAGGTGTAAGGCTGACTGCCATGTAGGGCCAACAGCCACTGAGTCTCTTTGTCAGTCTTTTAAGACAGTTTACTGTGTGTCGTGTTTCTTGTTCTCCACCTGAGAAACCTACATGGGTGAGGGAATATTCTGTGCAGTGCACTTTTATTTTTTAGGTGGTTTTTGGTTTTTGTTTCTTTTTTTTGTAGGGAAGGCAAGGGATAAACTTTAAAGTTAGTGGAAGAATAAATTGCCCTCAACTGTCCTCCATGCCCCATAGTTTATATCTAGTCCCCATGTTACCTTGTCCCTATTGATCTCTACACAAATGTTCTGGGATTGTATTTGCTTGATTGTACGATAGGTGAGAAAAGATCATGTGCCAAAGTTCAGGATTCTCTCACTTGTACAAAATAAGTTAAACCACAGCTTTAAGCTCCAAATAATTTCCACAGAGCCTGGACTTATTTTCAGACCTTCTGTGAGGGTCCAGAATTTCTCTGGTTTCGGTTTCTTCTCCTGAGAAGCCCGTCCTTGACAGGGTAGAGCGAGGCAGTGACAGAGCTGTCCTGAGTGAGGCTGTCAGCAGCAGCAATGTGAAACAGCCCTCGGCAAGCGTTTATCATGTCGCTCCACTTTCCCTCATCCTCCTTTCCATTACCAAAGGAAGCACAAAGGGTAGACTAGCAACAACCTTCATTGTTCGTCTTTTGTAAGAGTGTTTTTCTTCACGAATTGATTTTGATTGTTTGTTTGTGAATTCTCTCCTCAGGCATCATTACCGGTGCATAACCAGGTGTTGCCTCCTATGGAGGCAGTGGATGGTTCTGACCCTTTAGCACCTCTGCAAAATCAAATGGGAAGGATGGAAACAAAAGAGGAAGACGATGAGGATGAAGATGAGGATGAAGACGGAGAAGACACTGACATGGATGAATGGGATCCAGATCCACCTCGACCCTTTGATCCCAATGATTTGTGTAAGCATATGAAGTCATACGTAGTGTACTAGCTGCCCTCCCCTTTTTTCTTTCCCCTCCATCAGCCCTCTAGTAGATACAGTCAAAATCCATTCAGATTTTAGCAGTAATAAGCAAACCCCTTTATACTTGGAAACATAGGCTCATATTGGGCTGCTTTACTTGAAAAGACAGGATTCCATCTCGGGTGGCATCTGAGCTGCTTTGTTTTGCAGGAGGTTGCCCTCACTAACATTTTAAAATGTAGTCAGACTATTGGAATAAATGTTCCCACAGCTGAGCCAAAGATGTGTAGAGAGAGATAAGACTGTCTTTTCTGAGCTGGTTCATGAGCATCTGCCTGACGGTCATGTCCTCTCTGACTTTGTGTTGTAGGGTGTGAAGAGTGTAATAATGCACATCCCTCTGTGTGTCCGAAACACGGACCTTTGCATCCAATCCCAAACCGGCCTGTGTTGACCAGGGCAAGAGCCAGCCTCCCCTTGGTGCTCTATATAGACAGGTTTTTGGGAGGTGTGTTCTCCAAAAGGCGTATCCCAAAACGCACGCAGTTTGGACCTGTGGAAGGACCCCTGGTTAGACAAACTGAACTCAAAGACTGCTATATCCATTTAAAGGTAAGGAGGGATATGCGCGAGAGAAGAAGAAGGATCGATTTGTGCTTGAGCTTTGATCTTTTCATGAACGTGTCGCTCCGCACCCATGTTGCTTCACTAGAGATATTCTTTTGTTGCTTTCATTTCTGAATGACTCAGAAATACCCAGATTGCTTTGGCTTGAAATCTACACTGTTATTCAGGGAGACACAATAATTGTGAATATTCTGGCATTACGGTGTTACAGTATATAGGGCACATAATGTGGAATGCTGTGAATCACTCTCACGTGGGCTGAAGCAGCATCTGGACATAAAAATAGCAGCCCCATCTGAGGATGTTTTGCAGCCATTATCTTGTGTCACACTGTAACTTAAGTTAAAAATATTTTTCTTTCCCTTTCCCTCCTCTCCCCCACAAGATGTAGGTGAGAAAAGAGATTTTTCTCCCTTTCCTTGTGCCAAGTCATTGGTATGAGGAGTAATGGACTTGACTTTTATCTGTGCATTTACTGGTTTTGTTATAGGAATTGGTCTTTTATTTGCTGTAGGTAAGCTCCCTAGTGTTAGGAGTGCTGGTCTCCGATATCAGTGCCTGTCACCACAGGCAGATTCAGCAACCCAACAGAAGTTCAGCTAAAGAGTGCTGCTTCCAGCTTGAGGCAGTGTCATGAGTCAGGAAGTGAAAGGAGAAGTGGGTCTGCCACTTAAAAACATCTGACAACTGATGCTCTGTAGCCTACTAAAGCTACAGCTTCTTGTGCCTCATTGATAGCCACGTGCCAAGTACTGTGCCTGACCCTTTTAATGAATGCTGCTTGCCTTTAAAAGCCACGGAAGGGTCCATTGTGTCTCCCTAGTTCAATCTCTACCTGGTTTTTAAGTGCTTTTTTAAGTGCTGCCTCGTTCTGGATCCCTGCTAGCAAAGAGAAAATCAGCTATGCCTTCATTGCTTTCCTAATGTAAAAGCTGCATGGGCACAGTAGTGATTTGTGGGTTGTTTTTATTAGAAACTCAAATTCTTTTGAACTTGCTGCCAGGCAGTTACAGTCACATGTAATTGGATTTTGCTACAGGTTTCCCTTGATAAGGGTGACAGAAAAGACAGAGATTTGCAAGAGGACCTATGGTTTGAACTTTCTAGCGAGGCTCTTTGTAACTGGATGATGTTTGTGCGTCCAGCTCAAAACCATTTGGAGCAGAACCTGGTAGCTTATCAGTACGGCCATCACATTTATTACACAACCATTAAAAACGTGGAGCCCAAGCAGGAACTCAAGGTATGGCACTGCTCATGTTTCGTGACTCATTTTTTTTCTACTGATGAAATCAAATCTTTGAGTTGGAGATGCACTTATTCCGTAGCAAGTGCTGGAAATGATTGCTGTAAAAAGTTTTAGGGCTTTTTTTTCTCTGATAAAGCACATGATGGCCTGAATCCAATGTCACTGAAGTCAGCAAGTAGCGAGTCACCAACTTAGGGACTTCAAATGAGCTTTGGCTCAGGTATAAAATGAGGAAGTGTAAAATAAGAGTATGTAAATGATTTGTCTGTCACTGTCATGCTTTACACTGCATGTATTTTGCTGATGCAATCTAATTTTTATTGCAGCAGTCTTATTCTTTTTAGTTCTGGATGCCCTTTCCAGTTAGTCCTGTGTGCCCCTGACTTGTTTTCTGGTGCCTTAAGTGAATATGGTCTCTCACTTTACCTGGCTTTCCTGGAACTTTTGAAACTTTGCATGTGGAAAATGATAAAGGATATTATGACTTCCCTGTGAGTTACTTTTTGTTCCCTCTAAAAATGTATTGATTACTTTGAGCTCAAAACAGCGTAGCTGGCTGAGATGGCCTTTGTTTTCAACATCTTTTGGGGAACAGGGGGAAACCAAAAAACTGATGTGAGGAAATTGTTCTTCAAATCTTTTCTTGCATGTAAATTTCAACAATTTCACAACAGTTTTAAACACACTTTGCTAAACCAGGGCAAAAGCCTGCTTTATATGCTTGTTGTTGATTTTTAAGAGTCGAGCTCTTTTTGGTTTCCTGAAATCAGTCCTTAATTTAAGCTGAATCACTAGAAACCTCGTTAATCTATTTTAAGTGTTTCCAAACATCATTTTCTCAACAGTTTTTTTTAAATCAATTTGAAATCAGACTTTAATTAAATCTGTATAGAGCTGCCTGCAGAAGCACCATTTTTCTTGCTTTATGTGTTAGTAGTGTCTTTTGGGGTAAAATTGGTTTGATAATTGAAAGCAAATTACCTAGGCTCTGTAATGTGTTTTCCTTCCCACATGGGTGTAGGGTATTTGTATAAGTTTTGTCCAAAGACTGAACTGAGGGGACCAGTCAGTTAAAGTTGAGAAATTCTGTAGTGTGCGACAGGTGAGTAGTCTAGGAGCTCCAGGCTTTCTTCTTTGTCCAGCTAGTGAGAATCCCACAAAGTAATGCATGCCTGATAGTGAGTCTCTGAAAGAATCGGAAATGCTCACCACTGCTATGAAAATGCCTGTGGCCCACTGCAATTTTAAACTTGGCCAGATTTTTCATGCTGAAAATCTGTTTGTGCCTTCTTTAAGAAATCTCTTTGAAAATGGAACCTTTGTAATCAAACAGTAAGGTGAAATGAGAAGTGATGCAGGAATTCTCAGCTACATGTGAGCACCTGATTTTAGGCTCTAATAAACTTTGTCTTTCTGCTTCCCATGGTTCTCTCTGCTGAAGGCTTCCTAAATTCCCTTGTATAATGAAACTGGGGCCATCGTGCTGCAACCTGGCAGATCTTTGTTCTGGGAAGGAGGACTGTATTGCTGGAATCCTTCACAAGCTCAGGAACATTTTAAATGAGTCTCTGTGGACAGTGCTGCCTGTTGTCTGTTTAAAGAGCAGGAAGGAAATGGGGAAATCCCCTGAGTTAAAAACTTTTCCATTCCCCTTGGTACAACAAAGCAACAGCACTCTGCTGACATCCATCCTTTATGCTCATACAGTCGGGTCTAAAGAGATTAATCTTGCTTCCTTTAGAGCTACTGGTAGCCATGTGTGAGATGAACATTCATATTAGGAGGTTATATCTTAAAATTAAATGGATATGCTTTCTGAGCAAAGCTCTTTTATTCCGCAGTGGGGGGCATATTGATCTCAACAGGCCTTATTATTGAGGGTGAAGGGAGCAATAAGAGTTAGTGGTTGAGGCATGCAAAGTAAATGTATTGCTTAAAAAACATTTTCAAATGATTTCCCTTTAGTTCTGGTTCCATCTATGTGTTCTGTTGTCTTGTATTCCTGCTGCAGGTGTGGTACGCTGCCTCTTATGCAGAGTTTGTGAACCAGAAGATCCATGACATATCTGAGGAGGAAAGGAAGGGTAACTTGGGCTCTTCTGCTCTCAGCTTTTGCGGTGTGGTGCTGGCTGGGTGTTGTACTACTTAGTTTCAAGTATATGGCCTGTGTAGCTCTGCTAGGTTAAGGAAAGTTTAAACTAGATCTAGATTTTTTTATTGGGACTTCTACTAGCTCTTCTCATGTTAATATTACAATAATTTAAGCTTCTGCCTCAGTTTCTGGGAAGCATTAGGCTGCTGCAGGAAAGAGGTATGTTTCTGAACTTGATGTCTAATGTTGAGTCTGCATCATAAACCAATGAGCTACTGCTTCAGACTGAAAAATTTCTCTTGACCTCCCCTAACTTACGCCAGAGAAACAATCCTGCAGGTGCTCTTCCATACAAGGGTAGATTTCAGGATTTCCCTGAATTTTAAGCAGGTTTATAGTCCATGTGAATTGTCCTCAGTGACCTTTTCATCCTTCTGTGATGAGCTGTAGTCATGCCACAGTGCAGAGGGAATGAAAAGCAAAGCTAAGTGAAGCAGTGCTGGGTATTCTGTGGTCTGTCTAACCTTCAGGTGTGGAATATGGCCCGTGGAGAACAGAAAGGCTTGGGGCAGGGAAGGGGTGTTTAGTTGGTGATGACTGAAATGCGGTTGTTGATGTTTCCTATTGAACATAGTTCTCAGAGAGCAAGAGAAGAACTGGCCGTGTTATGAGTGCAATCGTCGTTTCATGAGCTCAGAGCAACTCCAGCAGCACCTCAACTCCCATGATGAGAAGCTGGACTTCTTCAGCAGGTACCGAAAGCTTTAGCTTTGCCTGTGTGTCACTGTGGTGTTTCCCCAGACTTGCAGAGAGGAGTGTCTTTGCCCTGCAGATCTTACTGACCAGTTTGGGTACCTGTGAGAGGAGGGTCAGCGCTAGGAGGTAAGAATATGACAGGAGGAAGCTGACTGGTATAAGAGACTTTGAGAAAGAAGTAGCTTGAGGGAGATAAGTACCCTGTTGAAACTGGTGAGGTTGCTTTGGCTTGCTTTTAGTTTTTTGCCGATGTCTTGCAATATTTCAGTACCACAGTTTTGAAATACTGATTTTTCTCAGATGTATGCAGATACAGAGCTTGGAGCACAAGAGTTCTAGTGGTTTGGCTTCTTGTTGGGCTGGCAAGATAGTTTATCCTGACCTGTTAAAAGCCAAATCTACAAACATCCATCAGAGAGCAGAAGACATTGGTGCCACCTTTCTCCTCAAACTTAGCAAGTGGCTGCGTTTTGGTTTGGGGTTTTTTGACACGAGAAATTCTTTCCTCCAGTTTACTGCTTGACATCAATGGTTAAGTGCCTTTTTGGGGAGGGATGTTATGGCTTCAGGTTTTAAATTGGTTCCCTTGTGCTCTCGTTCGATCTAGCTGAAAACATTTTCCAGCACACTGTACACTGGGGTGTTGGAAGTAGGAGAGTTGCCATGGCAGAGGACTTGCTAGAAGCCAGTAGTCCTCAGTCCCACAATTACCGAAATAGACTTTAGTGTTTTCTGGTCTTCGATTTCTGATAGAGCACAACATAAATACCAGCCAGTATGCTGGTTTTTGCGCTCAGAATTTCTTCAGGATTTTTTATTTACTGCAGGCCATTGTTACTGAGTTGAATAGGTGAATAGTGATGCTGAGAAAGAACATGTAACATCAGTGGAGATTCCAAAGCCATCTTTTTTTTTTATCTCTAATCTGGAGCAATATGTATTCTGCAGAGCCAGAGGCCGAGGTCGTGGGCGAGGAAAGAGGAGGTTTGGACCAGGCAGACGCCCGGGGCGCCCTCCCAAATTCATGCGTATGGAAGTAACCAGTGAAAATGGGGAGAAGTGTGAAGAAGGGACACAGGTATATTTTTTGCAGATGGAGAGGATGAAAAAAAAAATTGTGTGGGATGTAAACTTGACTAAAAGAATTTGGGGCATTGGTGCAGAGCCAAGGGTGTGCTTTGGACTTGCACCCAAGTAATTATTGATTAATTACTGGGGACAATTCTCTGCCGGGGGAGCACAGTACTCTCCTTTTATAAAAACTGTAAAATCACTTGCATTTCTACAGCAACTTTCATCCCAAAGCACTTAGCAGGGAGATAGGTTATTGCGGCAGTTTAGCAGCATCACAAAAGTAATTTAGACAGTAAAACTGTAATGGGAATTTAGGTTCGTATTTGTCCTTTCTGGAGCATGAGGTCAGAGCCTGCTCTTATAACTGTTGCTGGTGGAATTAAATCAGTTTGAGCTATGATTCTTTGTGATATTTTAATATTAACAAAAGGGCCTCATGTAGGCATACTTACTGCAAAATGTTGTTTTGCTTGTAATCTGTAGGGACCTAATATGATGCGCTTAAGTAAAATGCTAAATTCCCTCTGATGCTGACGACACTTAGGTTACCACCAAATCCTTTTAGGAAAGGTGTCAGAAGGGATCAGTGGCTCTGTTTTATGGCTTAGCTGAAAGCTGATATCTGGAGTGGTAATTTTCGTCTGGCATCTCACTGGGTTATGGTTCAGTGCTGACTCAGAGGGAGGAATGTATATGTTGCCTATGAATGCTTGTTTTCTGGGCATGCAGGATTGCCCAAAATGTGCCATTAAGCACAGACAGTTGTGAGATCACCCTCATTGCAAGCTGATGCGATATGAGCCCGCGCCATTTAGATGAGTAAGCATGACGCTGTCTCTCTGGAGTTAGGCGTTTGGGAACAGGGCTTGCTGGGTGCAGTCCTGCGCTAATGTGTCTGAATGGCCTCTGGACTGGGGGTGGTGCACATCCTGCCAGCTTGGACGGAGGCCCAGGGCTGGTTCGCATGCATCTATACAGTTGAGCAGGGCCGTGGTTCTGTCCTGAGCCTTTGGAGGTCTGCCTGCCTCGCTAATGACTAGGCACGAGTTCATCTGCCTGAGAACATGAGATTCAGGATGCTGTGAGCACTGTTTAACGTCAGCAAGCGTGGAAACTTGCCACCTAGGCCAGGCCTAGACATTTGGCTGGTATATTGCTCTACTAAGTGTCTCTCTCTGGTGAGCATTCATTGTTTATAACAGCTGCGCTCCTTCTGGCACCTCCCTGGTTTTCTTCTCCCACACCTGCTTTTGTGCTTTGACAGTACCAGCCTTGAGCTGATATACTTTTGGTGCTCTGTTTTCTAGCTTGTGCTTTTAAGTTTCATGAGTTGCATTAAGTGATGTCAAGTAAAGATCTGTGGGTTTGTGAGTTTTTTTGCTTGTAGTAAGAGAGGTTTCCATCCCAGAGGAGTTATTGGAACTTATATGGAAAGAATGTAGATGTTTGGCGTGTGCTTCGTGCTCCCAGCACCCTCCCTTTTTCTTTTATGCTAATGCAAAAAAGGAGGAAAACAGCTCTCCATGATAAATGTAAGTGATGTATGCAGCTGGGTAGATGAGAGTATGCAGAGCTTGGAAGCTGGGTAGCAAAATGCACAGTGCACAGCATAATCATCTCGTTTGTCACTCTCCAGTTCAGCACTCCAGCTAGTTTGTCAGAGAGCGGGAGACACTGCATAACAATACATAATAATGTTTCAAAGTGACAACAGTTTCAACGAGACAGAAATTCTCTGCTTTCCCTGGTCTGTGCTAGTCAATTTGGTTGTACAATTTCTCACAGGTCAGCCTACATCATCTTTGGCTAAAGCAGTAACAGCCATGAGTGCAGAAGAACTTGCTTGGCTGTTCCCATCAGGGTTGTGTTGATTGTCTTGCGTCTGATCAGACAATAATGATGGCCAGGAGAGTTTCCTACCTGCAGTGCTTCTTCCCTGGCGCTCTGAATGTTGTTGCTGTAGGTGCAGGTGATCTGCTTAGAGCATCGATGGAATGCAGTAGGAAAGCATTAGTGTAGACATGTCTTGTTTATATAGCTTGTGATTAAAAAGCGTAGAAATCTTGTTGTCTGCTGAGTGTTATCAAAGCATTTTTCAGTGGGTGGGGGGAATAATCACTGGTTGTATGATTTGCGATTTCAGGACTTGCTGCATTTTTCCAGCAAGGGGCAGTTTGATGAGGCCGGACAAACCGCACTGAATGGGTTGGAGCAGCAGGAACAGACTCCAGTGCCATCAGAGACGCAGTCGGCACTGGAGCAGCAGTCAGAAAACCACCCGCTACAAATCCAGCCGCAGCACGATGAGAGCACGGTGCCTACGCAGAGCACCATGACAGCAGATGACATGAGGCGAGCAAAGCGTATCAGGGTAAGCAAAGAGGACGGCAGATCATGTCTTCTCTCACCCTCTCCATTTGCTGTAATCGAGAGAATGCCGGACCTGCCTGCCAGGACCAGCTGGTCGCTTCCTCTCGCTGTCGTATCCATTTCCAAATCCTGTGTAAAGTGTCTCATTCCTAGCAATTTTCTTTGCAGTGAGAGGAAGACAAATCTTATGTAAAGAACTAGTATCTCATGAGATGCTAGTGAGAACTGGTCACCAATTGGAGCAGTTTCAGTTCCAGCACAGTAATTCTTTAATAGAAACACAGTCCAACCAAGCTGGCAAGCAGGAGTGCTTCAAACAGCCGGCTGAATCATGGTACTGTGGCACAGACTAATGACTTGTTCACAGCACCATCTGTGTCTCCCAGAACTCTTTTCTTGCAAATTGTTGCCAAAGAGGAACCACAACCTCTGTTTAGATCCACGATGATGATGATATTTAGTGAAAAAGTCCTTTCTTGGAGTAGAAAGACCTGCCTGTCTTTGAGTTTAAAACCTGTGCTAAGAGCTTTGCGTACTGACAGCAAACACTTTGAGCTTGAGCTTTGTGTCAGTTGGGTGAGCTGTTTTTTTCTCTACTGTGTGTGGGAGGGAAATGATTCAAGCAAATAATCCTTCAAGCCATGTAACTGTGAGATTGGTTTATTTAGCTTAAAATCTTTTTCTCTTTCTTCCATGTGTAAAATTTTGATTACAGAAAGGAACAGCTGCAATTGGGGTAAGACTTCATTTTTAGGGGATGAGAAAGGATTAGGAAAGAGTTGAGTAGCTGTTCTGTATAGGAAGGAGTTGAGCCAAATTTTGCTCGCAGTTTATGGCAATATATATGCGAGACCAGTGGTGGTGTTACCTCATAAATGCAGTGGCATATCTTGAAGGAAGAGTTTGGCTTGGGCACATTAAGGCTGCAGAATTAACCATATAAAATGCTTGTGCCCTCTGAATGATGAGTTTCTACCAGTAATTTGATTTTTTTTATGTTAAAATCTTGGGGGATTTTTACTGAATGCATTGAAGGGTGGGTAAGAAAGTACAAAGGCAGATGCTGAGTTTTTGGTAGTGGACAATATGGGTGTTCACTGCTTACAGTATGCCGCAACTTCCTTGGTGGAAAGTTGAGGCCTGGGTACAATGGGAAGAGAAAATGTTGCCTGTTTCCCTGAACTTTTGAAGTCAAGATGCGAACTCAGGGTTATCTTAAACAGTAAATGTGGGAAGGAAGGGACAGAAATTCTGAAGTTACTTCTTTGTCATGTGATTTTGCTTTTGTTCCCTGAAAAGTCATTACAAATGGATGACAACTAAGAGGAGCGCAGTAGTGATTTAGTCCTTGGTGACGTGTTTGTACCTTCAAGTCTCCCTAACTTTCCATACACCTGGCAGCTCGCATTCAAGGAGATGTTTCAAGATGGGGCACTGGCAGAATGGCAGATGGATGGTTGTGTAGCACCTTTCCGTATTGCATCAGACTGTGAGCAATGAGAACTTGAGATAAGAGTGAAACTAGCAAGCATTATTTTTTAAGCACTGAAAAAAATCATGGCAAGCTCTATAGCACCCTGTGAGTGCTCATTCAATTCAAGTAGTCACACTTTTTTACAATAACATGCACTTAATGTTGTAAGCAAGCAAACATTTGGTTTTAAGATGCATAAGTACATCATTTGTTTCCAAAGAACAGGTACAAAGTCTTGACTTCTGATTGTGATCTGGAGACCTGTGTAGCTCTAGTTCTTCCATATTACTCATGTAGGATTTGATTTTCAACAACAGTAATTCTTTGCAAATTGCTTCAACTTTTCTGAGGTCTAAAGCAGTGATGCTCTGAGAGTGCTTTCACTCTGTCTGGAAGCACTGATCTCTGGTGCCCCAGGGTTCAGGTCCCAATAGGATCAGTTCATTTTTCAGCCTCTGCTTTAGAGCCTGTGAGGTTTTCCTTGGAGATCAGACCTTAAATAGGGCAGTTATGTCCCCAGCGTTGAAAAGTGACACTCACCCTTCAAGATTCTCTTCTAACAAACTAGAGGAATGTGGTCCACAGCCAAAATGAATATTTGTTTTTAAGTCTGTTCTGGGCAGTGTCCAGAGTGTTGATGTGCTGATCCCAGAAACTGGCAGGGATAGGGATACAATTTGGAAAGCACAGTCACTTCCTTCATGCTGAAAGAAATGCAGCTGGTTGTATAACAAAGAGTACAAACAGTAAGACGATGTTAAATAAAAAAAAATATCCCTATTCCTGAACTTTTTAACTCTTCTAATCCTTGCCCTGTTGTCATCTTGCCCTAATTATTCCCTTCTGCTAAAAGCATTTCATTCTCACTGTGGCTCTGCAGTATGCATTACATCATTATTAATCAACTCTGAGGAAACATGAAAGGTCACAAAACACCTTCAACATTATCTGTGGTTTTTATCTTTGCCCTTTAACTCCCCTTGGGCAGTTATTAACTACAGGGTAAACCTTGAAGATCTACTTAGTGTTTCCTGAGGCAAAAATCTCAGGAGTTTTGCCTAAGTAAAGAGTAAACTCTTAGCTGGAAGAGCTGGCCCTCGTAGTGATCTGCAGAAGTCAAGGCTTCTGTTTTAAAGTCCATTGCATAACCTAAGTATTTTTCTCTCCCTCAATGCTGCCTGCTCAGCTGGAGCTGCAGGTAGGTTTGGTTTGCTTTTTTGTTTCGTTGGGTTTTTGCTGTATCTAATCAAATGGTACGTACGGCATTGCCTTCCATGTTGTTTTGTCCAACTTCTGTTTAGTGTTTCCTGATTGACCCTGCATCACAACTTGTCACATTTGTTCAAGTGACTGATGCACAGAACTAAGTGTTATATGATAACAGTTTGCATTCTTCTAGTTCTTTTCATACTAACTGTAAAATTAAGGTGAATATTATAGGAGTAAACTGTACTACTATAGTTTAAATACTATAATATCCATCTTAAAATTTTGGAGGATTTGTTTGCGCAATTCTTTGCACTGTGTCAATGTTATCAGTTAATGAGACAACACTTGGTTCTCTTTTTCTGTGTTTATAGCTGATATCTAACCCAAGAGCCATAAAACATTTCACCCTTCTGTAGCCTTTGAGATAGCAATGGGGCTGTGTTGATTTACATGGTGTAGAGGTCTGGCCTGCTATCTTACCAGTCAGGTCACTGGTAAGGCACCTATGATCCGATAGCAAAGTAGAGGAATAGTGGAATTAAGAACTTGAAGTGTATCTTGTCAACTCTTTTTGGTTTATTAGCATATCCCTGTAGGTAAGGGGAAAAATATGTATTTCTGACTCAAACACATTAATCTTTACAGAGCACGCTTCTATCTTTCCAACTGATGGTGTGACTTAAAGCAGATCTGTGTATTTCCCATTGTCTCCACTTGTAAAATGGAGAATGGAGATGATGACAATTCATGGGAGGGCTCATTTGGGGCTCCTGTATTAAACTGTTAGCATTTTTTAAAGAGCAAAACGGTTGCTCTCACGTTCCTTTTCCTGGAAGGAAAGTATAGGTTTCCCTCTGCAGTTCAGACAGTGAAAAAGATCGTTCGGGTTCGCTAACTTAATCTCTAGTGCACCATTTAGCAGTATTCCCAAGCTGTTCCCTCATTCCAACAGAAGAGCTCCTAACTTCATTTTCTCAGTGTCAGCTGTTGGCACACACTTAAGGGACGCAGCAAATGCCAGCCCAGACATTCCCACAAGAAAAGGAGAGAGAAAACCAGGGAAATCTGTTTGCAGAAGCCTTGAACGCATCTTGTGGAGAAGTATGTAATACTGAACGTGTGTAAGCATACGTGCCAGCAGTGTTCTGGTGCTATTTCTCTAACTACCATGATGTAGATCCTGTCTGTAACAGCTGAAAAGAGAAGACCTCAATAAACTACAATGTACAGGTCTTATTTTGGAGGAGAGTAAACACTCCTTACATTTCTTGCAGAGAAATAGCAGTATTGCAATGTACTTTGAGTACAGTACGAGTGATGTGTGCTGTGGGAGTTCACACATGCAGGGATGTATGACTGACTTCCAGCTTTGCAGCTATCCTGCATAGAAGTTCTCATCCAGTATTGAAATGCAGGCACAGGGCTTGTTTGCCTGTTTCTACAGGTATCGTGTCCAACAGCATTTGTTCCTCCAGCAGACAGTGCTGGTATCAGGACTCGGATGGCTCTATAACATTTTTCTGAAGGGGGAAGGGGAAGAGGCAATAATTGTGAAATGTTACAGAAAAGGTAGACTGAGGGAAAGCACACGTCAAAACAAGAGCTAGGGGCTGAGCACGATTGCCACAGTAGGAGTGAAGGAAAACAGGGAAGAGCAGCCCAGTATGCTAAATTTTAAAATGAATATTTGTACAACGTGTTATGCTCAACTCACAACATTCTTAAAGTTTCTTGCAATACCAGGAGAAGCAATTGCAAGTTTGACTGTGTATAATCAATTGCCCTCTGAGTGGACAACAGAATCTATCGGAGTTCCTCCTGATTTAGCACCAGTGTGTTTGTCATCTTTATTTTGTTATTTTCAGGCTCTTGCACATGATATATGCTACATGGCAAAGACAGGCGAATTGCTCACAAGTTCTTACCTGTTGCTCTAAACCTGCCATTCTGCCCCTGCTGTAATGTTTCAAAACTCTGTTCTTCTTTTTGATAATAACGAAAAGGCTTAAGCCAGCATCTCTTGAATGTATGTTCTACCAGAAGTTTGCAGGCAATGCTAAACCACTGCTGCACATCTCTGTGGTGATTTTTGGTGCAGAGGCTGATTTTGTAAAGGGCTGTGGAATTTCATAAAGCCCTGCTCCTGAGTGAAAGGCAGGGTGCTAGCTTGCCATTCTTTTGTAAGGTGGCTGAACTTGTGACCTGATCCCCAACAATCGGCTCGAATTGCAGCTTTTCTCAGGCCCAGGGCTGTACTTCAGAGAGAACTTAGTTTTATTTTACAGAAAAATGCCATACCAAAGACAGAAGTTAGCTAAGTTGTCAGAAAGCAGGGACTGGGGAGGAAACTCCTGTACTGTGTTCTCCTAACTCAGTGTGTAACTGCAGGTACGTCCCTTAACTTCTGCCCCCCCTTCTGTAATACGGAGGCAGCATCTATAATGCACAAGCATTTTTTCAAGTTCAGGTTCACCAATCACCTGGCATATTTAATCTTGAAAATATTTGGGTGTGCAATCTGTACTTAATAATATAAGCTAATGGTTTCTTCAATGTTTGCAGAATGCAGCTCTTCAGCACCTGTTCATAAGGAAATCTTTTCGTCCATTCAAATGCCTCCAGTGTGGGAAGGCCTTCCGTGAAAAGGACAAACTGGATCAGCACTTGCGGTTTCATGGACGGGAAGGGAACTGCCCTTTGACTTGTGACATCTGCAACAAGGGCTTCATCAACAGCAGCGCCCTTGAGACCCACATGAAGTTCCACATGGACCAGAAAACTTACTCCTGCATTTTCTGTCCCGAGTCTTTTGACCGCTTGGATCTGCTTAAAGACCATGTGGCCATCCATGTCAGTGATGGCTATTTCACCTGCCCTACCTGCAAAAAACGCTTTCCAGATTTTATCCAGGTGAGATGCTGTACTGATTTGAAGCACTGCCTTTTGGGGCTCTCGCAAGCACGTTGTTTACAAATATTTCAGTACTGCCCTTGTGTAATGCTGCATGTCAGTTCATTCTCACAAGATAAAGGGGTCCATGTCAGTCATAAAGGAAGAGTGACCAAGCACTGCTAGATGTTGTCTTATGCCATTGAAATGCTCTTTCCACTTAAATAATCAGATGTGTTACTTCAGTCTGGCCTTAGCAAGTACTGTACTGTGGGAGGGTGGTCCCTTACTCCCCAAAAAATGCCCAAAACAGAGGTTCTGACTGCTTTGGGTCGGTACAGATCCATGGCACAAAAAGGAATTGTCTTTTGCTGTGTGCAACTTGTACTTGAATACACCTTGTCCTTTGTCACTAAAACTCTGAATAAGAAAAAAAAATTGTGGTTTTACATCTTTAATCCCTTGACTGCTTTTGTCAGGATAATTCATTTGAACACCTTGCAGAAATGCCAGAACAGATCAGGATACTCTGTTGCTTAACTTTCCCCCTGGGCTTCAGCTGGGTACTTCGTTCTCCTTCTCCCCTGCACGTTGCTAAGGAGAGGTTGTACTGGAGTAGAGAATAATGTAACTACTTTGTGTGGCCTGCAGAGCCATTGGAGAAGATTACTAGAACTTAAGCATTGTATTTTGATGTTCAGTGAGGAAAAAACTGAGACATACTGTGTAGAAATTCTGTGTCCTTCATAGGGCCAAAGAGGTTGATACATCTTGCTGAGCTGCCTGACTTAAATTGAAAAGTCAAGTAATAGGAACTGATAGACTATCCAATAGGCTAAGGAGGAAAGGATGGGGAAAAGTGATTTACTAATATAAATCCTGGCAACAAACCTTTATCTTCTGTAAGTGTTGAACAAGGAAGAATGTTGAGGATTCAGCAACTGAATTCCCCGTAAGCTTTCCTGTGAAACTGATCAAGTCAGAAGATAATCCCATGGCTTTTTTCCAGCTATTCAGCTCTATTTTGTAGTTCAAAGATTATTTTTTTTTAATTTGGTGCTATGTGAATAATTAAGTCTAGTCATCATAGATTGCTGCCTGTTTAAATACTTTTACGTGGAACAGATTAAGGTAGCACATTGATCTGTGTATGATCAGTACTAGAAGATAAAGGTAAAGATTTAATTAGAGATCCATTTCTTCGGTAGTGCTTAGATTTCAACTGTCAAACCTCATTAGTTACTTTATTGGCATGGGGGTGGGGGGTGGGGGGAGCAGAACCCTCACTAGATGCTTGCAGAGGTCAAGGATAGTCCCAAAGTATGCAAAAGTAATTGCCATGCAGTAATGGCATGCAAATGGTTTTCTGTAGAAGACTTTTTTTTTTCCTGCCAATTGTAATTGCAAGCTCATTCTTTCTGATTGAAAAGAATTAGTCCGTGCATTTTAGATTTCTTACAAATGAAGTAAAGATAATGAACCTCTGATGAATGTGTGAACTCAAGGATGTTTCAGTAAAACTGGTACATCGTGGACTTTTGCTGCCTATTAAGTGCCCAACTGTGCAATAGTTGATGCCTTCAAGAGTCAGTCCTGAGGAAATGAAATCGTCCATCCAGATGCATAATAAAGATGTTGTGGTTTTACAGAAACTATTGCCAAGATGTCAACTGTTCTGGTAAAATACTTTGTAAACCAAAGCAGATTAGAGAACTCCTAGAACCTTTTTCCATTCTTTCTCTTTCCTTTTTGTTAAGAGTTTCCTGGAGTGTTCTGCCACATGCTCCTCTCTTGAATAAATTCCATTTTTCTACGATCTGCAATTCTAGGTCAAGAAACATGTACGCAGTTTCCATTCAGAGAAGATTTACCAGTGTACAGAATGCGACAAGGCTTTCTGTCGTCCTGACAAGCTGCGACTCCATATGTTGCGACACTCGGACCGCAAAGACTTCTTGTGCTCCACGTGTGGCAAGCAGTTCAAGGTAAGATGACTCTTGGCTGGATTGTTCCTGATACAGGTGGAGAACACCATTCTTTACCTTCCTTCAAGTAGATAGTTTCTTCCACCTTTGAGAACTTGAGCCTAATGTGCAGCTTGCAGAAAAGTCTAGCATGTGTACATGTGCTGTGTTGTCATGTGTGAGCAACAACATTCATTTCTGGTGGACAAGGGGCGAGATCCACTCCAGCATACTCTGTTGTAACAGGGTGTCTCATCTGTCAGATCTTACTTCTAAGAATTTAATAGCAAAGTGAGTTTCCATCTGCTCATTAGAACTGGGTTATTATACAGTTCAGTTGCCAGGTGCTTGGGTTGCATTGCCTCTATCACTTTAGTTAAGAAAACTTCCTGTTGGCATCAGTGGATTAATAATATTCCTGGGTGAATATTATTAATCCACTGATTAATGCCACTGTGTCCATGGCATCCATCTTGTCAGCACATGACATCCAGATGCCTTTCCAGATCCCACCAGAACAGATGGAGCAGACTGTGAGCCAGGTAAACCGTGGTGGCAGCAGCCTGCTCCTTGTCATGGATACTGAGGGACTGGGTACTTCTGGGTGAGGAAGCACATTCAAAGACAGCGTGTGTCCAGAGAGGCTGGATTGCATGTGGGCAGTAGGTTCTGTACTGTTGTAGGACATGAGGTGGTCCTCGGTCAAGAGTGTGATTTGATGCAAGTTTCCAGCCGTACAGAGCTGAGCACTAATATTTTAGATAAAGTCAAAAAAAAGTCAGAGCAGAGGGGTTTGTTCTCACGGCTGCTGCTGAATTAACATTAGTTTGGCTCCTGCTTTTGTGGCTGAGCAACCACAGCTTGGTTTGAAGGATAGACCTAAGCCTGAAGGGTTCCTGCTGAACCGTCTAACCCTGAGCATGCAACTGTATCTCACGGCAGCGCTGGAGAGGAAAAGCTGTCGAGAGATCTGAACAACTTGCGCTGTGGCTCTACCTTGTAACAGGTAGTAAGGCAGTTAAGTGGTGCTTATATTTTTCTCCCTAATTGCTCCTTCCCTAGAGGAAAGACAAACTGCGAGAGCACATGCAGAGGATGCACAATCCAGAGAGGGAGGCCAAGAAAGCTGATCGAATCAGCCGCTCAAAAACGTTCAAGCCTCGGATAGCTTCCACTGACTATGAAAGCTTCATGTTCAAGTGCCGACTCTGTATGATGGGTTTCCGCCGCAGGGGGATGTTGGTGAGTGTCTGTGCTCCAGCTTCTCTTACAACTTCTGTACTCAATTTTGATAAATAGTTAAGGAATGAAGATGGAATTCCAATGGTCGGAACACAAGGATGCTGTGGAACCGAGTGGGTTTTATAGCTGAGTTGAGATAAGTCTTTTTCTTTTTTTATTTTATTTAAAAACCCAACAACTGGATATCTTACCTCTTCAGCAAACATGCACTTTGGCATGTTTCATTGCCTCTGTATGTCTGGTTGTCACTACCATATTTCAACACTAAGTAATGCTGATTGATGTGTAATGCCTTTAACAGAACATGAGATTAATGTATTGCCTGGTTCAGCCTTACAGCCTCAGTGTTCCCAATTTTTATAATTTGTTTCTTCCCCTTCTTGAGGGGCCTCTCCTGGCCATGCCTGGTAAGTGCTGCTGTATAAAGGGTGTTGGGTGGCAAAAGATCTTATTTGCTAATAATTAGTGAGGGTTGTGATCTCTGCTCGCAAAGGCCTCCCTGGGAAGAGGCAATCTATGTTACCTTGCTCTCAGCTGTAAGAGAGCTCTGGAAAGCTATTTTACCCTTTCCCACCTTGTTTTGGTTAAAGAAACTGTAAATGAGATATAACAAGATCGCATTTACCTTCAGCAGCAGACTGCGAATGCGCAATAACCCTTGCAGCAGTAAAAGCTTCCGGTGCTGCTCACTAGCATCGTTACAGTTTTGGTTTGGCTGTTATCCATGACTAGGAGAAGCAGCAATTGCTTTGGCTTCTAGCTATAATATGCTGTCTTGTTCTTTGGTGTTTGTTTTTTTTTTCTCTAAGGTGAATCATTTATCAAAGAGACATCCAGACATGAAAATAGAAGAGGTGCCAGAGCTCACATTGCCCATCATCAAACCCAACAGAGATTATTTCTGTCAGTACTGTGATAAGGTATGGAAGAAAGTCACCGCTCGGAGGGTAGCTCAGTCCTAGACCTGTGTGCAGCTAATTTGTCTCTGCATAGAAACATCTGGCAGGGTTTGTAGTTCTTCTTTTGAGGTGCTTGCCAGCAATGTTCCCGCAATACTGTCCAAAAAAATCGAAGATGAAATGCACATAAGGCATCTGAATGCTAATTGAAAACTGCAGTTCTCCTTTTCTGCTGTCATTGGAGTTGGAAAACTTAAATATTGTGGTCCAGCAAGCAGTCACTCACCCTTAGTACTGTATTGCTTTTTGCAATCCAGGCCTCAGTATCCAAGCTGCCTGTAATTCTTCAACACTGATTTCTTCTGGTTTGTGTCACGTCTAAAAGTTAGAGTCTCTATCCCCTTTTATTTTAAGCTGCTTACTTAGTCACATGCCAGTTAATTCCCAGTGTTCAGTGGAGCCTGAAGCTTCCTCTGCATTGCTTCTGGATTCCTGTTCTTATTCCCTGGCCTTTGCTGTTTATGCATGTGGGCCTTTATTTACCAGGGAATGTATTTTGACAGTCCTTATCCTCGGTGCATCCCTCCATGGTGCCCCCTTCCTTTTATTTAAAGGGGAAAAAAATATCGGTGGTTTTAAATTGTGTTACAGAATATTCATTTGTTAATGTACCTAAAAAGAATTTTAAAATATATTGACCACTGAAAGCTATTAAAATGGTTGCTTTGTGTGAGAGGGGAGGCATCAATCCTTATGACAAGCAAATGTCAGACAAATTACATCTTTGATCAGTGGCTTCTCTGACATCTGACCTTCAAGTATCAGGCAAAAAGGCTTTTCCTCTTACCTTTCTGTCCTGCTTTGATGTTTTGTTGTGGCATACAACATGTTCTCAAATGGCTTCTGTATGCTATACAAGGAGTTGCTTTTACAGGCTGATTAAACACTGGAAGCTGTATGTATATTCATGCATTAACACTGTAATTGTTTGGGGATTTAACTAAATGCATTGTCTAAAGCAACATGCAGACCTTCCAGGTAAAGATAACTGGTAGCAGTTTTCTGTGCAGACATCAGGATTACACATTTTCATTGAAAGTCTTTACTCTGCAGGTGTACAAGAGTGCCAGTAAACGCAAAGCACACATCCTGAAGAACCATCCTGGTGCTGAGCTACCTCCAAGTATCCGGAAACTGCGCCCTGCAGGCGCAGGAGAGCCAGATCCCATGCTGAGCACCCACACCCAGCTGACAGGCACCATAGCCACCCCTCCAGTCTGCTGTCCTCACTGTTCCAAGCAGTACAGCAGTAAGGTACCGGGCTTGTTTCATAACTGCAAAAGGCAGCCCTCTCCCTGGTGATGCTCTTTCACTGCACTCTGTCATCTGTCAGTCTGCAAGCAGAGCTCTTTTATTCTGAGTCAGAGTGCTGGTTTCTTGCTGTGTGCTGACAATAGAGGTGCAGCCTGCTTGTTTTATGGCAAATAGGTTCCCCAGATAGAGAGCATGAGTTTGAAAGAAGAAATGAAAACGTTATCAGAGTGCAGTCACAAACAGAAAGGCTTGGGAACTGCACATTGACAGTTGTGAGGGAGAGGAGTAGGGAAACAAAATGCAGAAAAGGTGATCTCTGGAAAAGGTCTCCAAAATATTTGGCTGTGCTGGGAGAAAAAGCTTATGGGCTGTGCTGTTTGGGGCAACATTTCGGCATTGGAGAGCTCTAGTCAGCAGCAACTTCGTGATTCTTGTTTTCCTCATGTTGACAGAGCATCCCATAGTGTGAATCTTAATGCTGCCTTACTGAGGGAAACTGAAAAGCTGCAGTCCCCAGGGCTGTTTGATTTTAGTTGGCCCAAAGCGGAGTTACCATCTAACGCCTTTCTGCATCTCTCTGTAGACGAAGATGGTACAACACATTCGCAAGAAGCACCCAGAGTTTGCTCAGCTCCCTAACACAATACACGCTCCGCTGGCAACAGCTGTCATCAGTTCCACTCCTGCCGTTCTCACCACCGACAGCACTACCGGAGAGACTGTTGTGGTAAGGACTCGGGACACGTTAGGTCAGGCCGGAGGAGGGAAAGAAACAGAACAGAAACAGAAGCCCTTTGGTGTAGTAGCCTTAGTGTTTATTTGGCAGATGTAGTTTTAAAGCATGTGTTAGAACATTATTTGAGATCACTTCCATTATTGAGTCTGTGTGTTAGTTTTGCTCTGTCAGGAATTATGTATTTATTTCTGGAGCTCTAAGGATAAGTCTCTTTTTCCGTACTCCATTCCCTTCTTTCATTCAGACCCATATGCTGCTGACATGTGCCTTTCACACGTGCCTCATTAACTCAGGAATAAACATATCCTGGATTTTCACTGGGACTGTTCTGAGGTGCCTTGCAGTTCTTGGGATCAAGAAGGACGTGTGTAACAGTGGCTGGGGACTGGGTCAAACTATTCAAAGGAGTCCAAATCTCTCTGTAAACATTTGAACAGTGCAGTAGCAAGTGATATGAACCTCCAGTGGCTGATCTTTCCACTGTTAGAACATCAGCCGCTACAGAAGCAAAAGTTGAGACAAGAAAATCAGTTTTGTGTCCTTTAGCAGTGCTGGAATGAATGCTGCACAGTTTTTTAAAATCCTGTCGACCACTTCCTATATCAAGACTGTAACTAGGTAAAAGACTGTTTTGCTCAAAAATAGGCAGGTTCAGCCAGGATGCTGTTGGCTTCATAAACTTGATCAGTTAGGTGCTTAATGTCTTCACAGACTTTAGAAATACAGTTGTCAAAAAAAAGTATCACCCGGCAGGTGAGGAGGAAAGGCAGAATATGTCAGAGAAGCACTTGTTGACTTGGAAACTAAGTCAGACCTACAAATGCTAGGTCAGAAGACTAAAATATATATATATTTTTTTTATTATGTTATGTTAAGTTAGCCCTTAATGGTTCTGATTTTCATTTAGACCAAAGAGAGTGATTCTAGTGGATGATCCTGGGTGATTGCTTATGTCCCCATTTTCTGTGCACATTTAGCTCTTGTAAATAAATGACCAGGCCCAACGGTGTAAGCATAGATTCAGTGTGATGAAAGAACTACAGCCCTACAAAAGTATTCAATCCAGTAGACAATATGTGATGATGGTCTTGTATCTCCCTCTCTACCTGCTCAGACAACGGATTTACTGACACAGGCAATGACAGAGATATCCCAGACCCTCACAACAGACTATCGAACTCCCCAGGGCGACTACCAGCGAATCCAGTACATCCCTGTGTCTCAGTCCACGACGGGCTTGCAGCAGCCTCAGCACATACAGCTGCAGGTTGTTCAAGTGGCCCAGGTGAGTAGCCTGCTGGGGGGATGGGATGTGCTTTTGACCACCTCCATATCAAGCCTTTGCTTCCCTGGCGCAGTAGTGTGCGGAAGTTTCTTAAGGAGCAGTTATAAGAAGCGGTGCAGACTTTTTGCAGGTAAACTGATTGGTAATGCAAAAGGTTGCCATTGTAAGCATTGTGTACTGGGCCTAAATAGTCCTGCCAGCCTTGGTCAGCTTGCTGGAGACATACTGACGCAGTCCTAACTTAGTTCTACCCTTCTAGGCACCCTTACCTGAGTCTGCTCTAGGAAGGTTTTCCAGCAACTGGAAAAGTGGGTCAGTGGGTGATCCACTTTTGCAATGGAAGACTAATTTGTACTTCCTTGTTCTCAGAGAGCCAGAGCCAAAATTTGGAAGTACCGTAAACACTTGCTTTTTCCTTTCATATCATCTATTAGAATAGTCATTCTCTATGTTGCTCAACAGCCTCCTAAAAATAAAGAGTGTAACTAGAGTAACTGAGCTGAGGAAAATAACTCAAGCAGCTGTAGGAAATTGCCATAGCCTTCAAATCTATTATCCACTGGGGTGAGGCTGAAACTACCGTGTGTTTGTATTTGAATCAGGAATTCCGTGTTCTCTTTGTCCTGTTGTTACAAATCAGGTTATGAACGGAGCTAATAAAGGCCTGAACAGTGGCCCCAGTTAATATCGACTGTGGCTGTTCTAGTGATACAAAAGCATGAGTACCAATTCCTGTGGCTAATAATAATTTTATCAAGATCTGAGACTTGCAATTAGATTACTCCAATTGGAACCATTAGCAGGTGGCTCAAAATGCTCAAAAAGGCCTTTAATCTGTAAGACTGAGCACTTGTTTTGACACAGAGCTATGTCATACTACAGTACTGGATAGGCAGATCAAGTATGTATACATTTTATAGAAAGATACTTACAAACAAGGATAGTCCAGCGGCTGACGCTGCTCCTGGTTTTCAGACCCTTTGATTTGAGTCTAGCTGCTGCCACAGACACCTTGTATGACCTTCGGCAAGTCCTTTCCACTTGGTATCACTGAGATGTAACCATCTTGGGGCCATTACATTTATTAAGTGTACTTCTTTCTCTCCCAGGAGCACGAAGAGGGTAAATGCAGGCTTGAACAGGAGTGTTCCATGGTCTTGCTCAGGCTCATACCTCATTGTTCCAGACCTTGCATTGCCGAAAAGGTTTACGTGACTGCTTCTGCAAAGAACTTGAAGTATAAATCTCTGCTTTGATTTATTTTAATTTTTCTTGACTTTTCCAGGCTACCTCACCTCACCAGTCCCAGCACTCCACAGTGGATGTTGGGCAGCTTCATGACCCCCAAACATACACCCAACATGCTATCCAGGTGCAGCACATCCAGGTCACAGAGCCATCGCCAGCGGCTCAATCATCATCGCAGGTATTTCGCTCTTCTCTCGCAGGAAACGTTTTCCCTACCAGGCTGCTCAGCTTGCCTATTATATGTGCTGATGCAGGAGATAGTCTGTGTCATTTAAAGGCCCATACATGAAATGACTCTCACATGAACGTATCTGAGATCATTGTGTAGGTCCTAGATGTTCGTAGGATGTTTAGGAGTGTTTTGCTGTGTTTCTGTCTGGGGTTTTTGTGTGTTTTTTTGTTTTGTTTTTTCCTAACAGTATATACAAGGTAAATGGCTGGGAACAGACAAATCTGCAGCTTAAATAAAATTAGCCAGTTGAAAGATATAAATGGAAGCTGGCATTCCTTAAATATTTGAGTTCAGCTCTTCATGCTGTTGCGAGCATTTAGCCTGTCATCTCAGCTCTCTGCCACAGACTCACTATGTAACCTTTGGCAACCAATGTCTCTATTTCAGTTTCCTGATCTCTGCTCTGAAGCAAATTGGGGGAAAAGGAGGAGAGCTTTGCAGTTCTTGTGCTAGATATGCTGTAGAACCCACCCCCATGTTATCCCATAATAAGAAGTATATGTCTTTAGCAGTACAGACATGCAATCCTTAGTACACTGAGAATGCTTATACCTTTCTCTTTCTTTTTTGCCTAGGTTGGGGGTCAGCCTTTGAGTCCCTCCTCACAACAATCTCAGCAGGAACTCAGCCCCTCACAGATACAGACAACGACATCGACACCAAACCAAGCCCTCCAGCAGCAGCAAGGATCTTCGGTCCAGCACACATATCTTCCTAGCACATGGAACTCATTTCGGAGCTATTGTAAGTGTCACAGGAGCTCTCACTAGTAGTCTGACTGGTGTGTAGGACTAGTACGTGCCCCGTTTCTCCAGCTACCAAATGGGGTAGTGTTGTCAGAGCTCACTAAACTTTGTGATTAACATCCATAGAGATCTAAGAATATAGTTTCAGACAAAGAAAATAGTTGCACTTGTTTTTCTGCTGTAGGCCCATAATGATCTGATACGTAGTTTGGGCAGGTAGACTGTGCTCCTTTATTCCAAGGAACTTGCATTCAGCAAGAATCCATGTGTTTGACGCAGTTTGTTCAAATTTGGGTGAATGCTTGAAAGAAGTAAGAAGTGTACAGATGAGGGTGACACAAAATGACCTCTCATGTCTGTGTGGCTCTGGATGGTAGTTCTGTGATTTCTTGGGTGAGAACAGGATACGTTGTCTAGGCATGAATTGCCACGTATGCATCTGATGTTAGCTGGCATAATTCTGTTGAGGCCTGTCCAGTTTTAGGAGGCTTTACAGTACCAGAATTCCTATTCAACAGCCACTGTTTCAGGCTTGAAATCATACTGATAGAAGACTGTCTTTCAAAGTGGACTTTAAGATTGACTGAAAGTCTTGATTATGCAATTTTCATTTTTTTTAGCATCTGAGATTCAGATGATGACCATTCCCCAAGGCCAGTACGTGATCACAGAGACCGCTGTAGGTACACCAGTCACCACTGTCAACACAGGACAAGTGAAAGCAGTTACTCAGGTAAGGAAAACAATCATCGCTTTTAGAGTTTGTTTGGTTTTTTTTTTTTCATCCAGAATAATGTACTGGGCTTAAAGCTTTCAGTCTGATGGTTAAAGGAATGCCAAAATAATGGCTGGGGCACAGAGAGTCAAAGAATAACAGTGTACCTAAAGAGCTCCAGACTATAGTCTGAAAGGGCACTGACTTTCCCTAACAGTGGTAGTGAGTCCCGCACTGGGCAGAATCTGTAGGCAGAACAGTGAAGAAATTACATGATGTGTTGTGTCATAAGCTCAGGAGAAAAGTGCTACTAGTCAAACCTAGTCATGTCATAAACTTCAGGTTACGAACGGCAGGAAATAATCTCTAGAGCTTCAAGGAGAAGATGATTATTTTTTTTTTAATTACTTTTTCTGAAATAGCATGATATTCTGTTATGTGGTGACTGCAAATAGTTTTCTGCATCTAGCTGTTTACAAGGCCCAGGCTGTCTGGCCCTCGTATGTATGAACCCATGCAGTTTAAAAGCGTTTGCTTCATCACATTTGTAGGACAAGGTATGATGTAGTGGTACTGATTAGTCTCAAAAATACTTCTGACTAAGCTGTGTCCATTACACTGAATTTCAGAACAGCTTCTGGAAACATTTTGATAGCTTGCTGTTATCTGTAGGATTACTAAGTAGGAAGAGTTACTGCTATCTGACTTCGTAAGCAAGCTGGCACGAGGAGGCAGGCCACTGTACTGTGTTGGTATTGGACAATGGAAATGCAGCTTCTGCTAGAACACATGGAAAATAGAAAAAACTTTGAGAATAGCTGTATTAAAAATTGCTATTTTAATTTGTAGTGATGGGTTACTTATGTAACTAGTTTTAACCATTCATAAATTAACCAAATGCAAAGTAATCCAGTGTACTTGGAAACAAAGGGCAAGGGTCATGTTGCTCTCAAATACATTTAAATGACATACAACTTAATTTCAAAGTCCCTTGTTCATACCAGAATGTCTTTCAGCACAGCAACAGACTGTTAAAGCAGGAAAGTTACAGAAGATGCAACTACTATTGCCTTTTTTTTTATATTCCCTGCGCAGACTCACTATGTGATATCAGAAGGTCAGCCTGATCTGGATGTCAAACAGAACTCTTCGCTCTCCAGTGAGGTACAGGTTGGTGTTTCCCAGCCACCGGCCCACACGGATAGCCTGGAACCACAAACGAGCGGTCAGCAGCAAACCACCCAGTACATCATCACTACAACCACCAACGGGAACGGCGGCAGCGAAGTGCACATCACTAAACCAAGAACTTTCTCAGCAGAACATGAATGAAGAAGCCTCGCAGTGTCACTTGCTTGTACTTGTCGCCTCCCCTCAAAGCCCAGATATATGGGTATCCTGGGGCTCAATATGTTTTAAAGTATACGCTCACTTAACTTCAACTAAAATCTTGGAGCTCTTGTTAATGCTTTAAAGAGGGTTTAAGTCCCCAGCGACCATGAAGAAGTACCCTCAAAGTCCTTCTGGGATGCTATTTTTTGCAGCTTGTAACAAAAAGGACAAGAGGAGAAGTGAAACCTCTGCTTGCTCTGGACTTTATTTTTGGCATGTCTGCTGACCCTTATTTTTCCTTTTTGGAAGTGTCTCCAGTAAACAACAACTTATTTCAATTGTATGGGAAAAAGCTTTCAGTTAGGCAAGCTAACTGGCAGGTTATGGTGTATGTATATTTTTCATAGGAGCTGTTAAACAGGAGGAAATCATGTAAATTGCCGAATATGGCAGAACTGCTTCCTGTGTCTTTGTTTCAGCAGCCAAGGTGAAAGGGAACGTACCAGCTCAGTGCGAGCAGACTGCCTGGAGAACAAGAGCAGCAGCAGCAAACTGGTGGCTCCTTGCATACATGTGTGGGGATGGATATAACAATGAAGCTGTGAAGATGTGCCGAAGCAGTCCATTAAATTATTATTTTTCCAGCCCTCGAGAACTGTTTACATGCTGTCTGCCCTGCCCTACTTTAACAAGCAATTCCAGAAAGAAAAAGAAAAACAAAAGTGCAGTCTTAAACACGCATTGTTTGGAACAAACAGATTGAAATCATAGCAGCACATAATGGTAGTACGGAGCCACTATCATCTCTTTTCCCCTCCAGTATTTGCAGGGAAAATTGCCTTTTTGCCTGTAGATGGAAAATGCTCGGCTTAGCCTGCATCACAGATTCTGCTGTGACCTAGAGGTAGTTGTGCTGGGAGAAAATGAGGGCACAGGAGCACACCTCTGAAGAGGCAGGGTAGTTATCTCCATTGCCACCTCAAAGTGGATGTATTTTTCCCCTCAAAGACTGGATGATGGAGAGTTGGTTACTCTGATTTTTTCCAAATAACCTTGTTAACAATGCATTGTAACTCCCTCGGACAGTTCCATAAAGTGACCAGCCCTGGACTCAGGAAACATACAAGAAACATGCCAGTGGACCACTATTCATGGGACACAGCCATCTGTGAGGGTTGCCTGCTTTTGTAGACCTGGTCTGTGTACAGAATTCACGTTAGGTTTAGGGACCAGGAGAAAGGGAAAGAAGTGGTTTATCTTTTAAGGCAGTGTAATTTGGGCTTTTATTACATAATCCTCCTTAACAGGTCTGGTTAGTTGGTTATTTGATGTGTTTTGGTATTTGCAAGAATATGACCACAACTCTACTGACTCCTGCTGGGGTATCCTGTGTACATCTAAACCCCCACTGCCTGCCGGAGAAGTCACCCCAGAATGTCTGTGCCTAATAGAACACGTTTATTTATAAAAAAAGGCAGAGAAGGATGTTTTCTCTTAATGGCCCTTGAGACAGAGAGAGGTTTGGGGTGTTTCCTTGATTCTTTTTCTCTTGTGCTGCACTGAGTGTGAATGTGGGACTCTAGTGTAAGTACTCCCACAGATTTAGGAGCGGATTACTCCGTGAGTAAGCACTACAGGTGTTTAGAGGTTGCAGTATCAGGCCTTATGGAGTTAAACCTCTTAGTCATGAGGGAATTTCGCACTCAGATGGGACAAGATGAGGTCTGGTTCCTTGCAGACAAAGCCTTGTAGCTGGTACTGCTTGAGTAATTAATATATCTGCTAATATGGTGTGGAAATAGTGCCTGTGCATGATGAGATAAATCAGATGGAAAATACTGGCCAGCTCAGAACTGTTTTGAGGTAGCTTTGAAGTGACTTGCCAAAACGTGGGTTAATTTGTTCCTGGGATTTTGCTTCTCTGGCTGTACCACCGTGTGGGGGCATTAATGAGGTTGGTGAAGCTAATGAGGACCAGAACTCTCATTTAGCCAAGTGCAGGGATGAGTGTCTTTAAATTCAGTGGATTTGGGAGCCTGTTGGCTTCAGGGGTATGGCTGAGTGACTGCAGTTCCCACTCATCCATTGGAAGTAGTGTTGCTGAGGAGCTTTAAATTACAATGTTGGACATCACAATCTTGTTGGTGTGGGAGAAGGGAGATTTTTGTCTTGGCTGGCTTCAGGCTGCTAAATGATTTATTGATGAGTCAAAAATGGTACGAGTAGTAGGAAAATAAGCCTGGAAATGAGGTAATCCAGGCAGATGCTGCCCTGCAGGAGCAATTTTAAGGTCTTAAAAGGTCTGTAATCCTTATAGGTGAATGTAACACTTGTTCCCCACATCTGCAATTATGTTGTGGGGTTTAAAAAAAAAAATATATTTTGCTCTGTTCACCTTTGTTGGAAAGGATCACAGAAGGAGGGTAACCATGCCAGTTATTTAAACCTGAAAACTACAAGGTGTTCCAGAAAACAATTTTAAAACAGCCCCTTTGCGCTCAAGTCTTCTTTATCAAAGTTTCTACTCTGTCCCACAGCAACAGGTGTATTCTCGGGCCATCAGCCTGGCACCCGGGTTAAGGGATTGATGGTTGGGAAAGCAGCATCCCTGGAAATGGAAGTAACTTGATGTTTCCTTCCAAAGGAGCGACGGTGATTGCACAATTGGCAGGGGCTTGCTTTTAGCAAGATGACAAAAAGAAAAGAGACAACTATTTGCATGAAATTTTCTTCCAGTTTCTGCAGTGCAGAAGGTATAGGATTTATTATTATTTTTAAACTGGAGCAAAGCAAAGATCTATCTCCAGTAACGTCCCACAGGAGCTTAACTCTGGAGTTGCCACCTGCAAGGGCTGGATTGTGCTGGAAGACTGGCACTGCTACAGGCTCCTTGGCAGCCTAACGCTGTTCCTTGGCACTGTTTTGGGTCAGATTCTCTGTTTTCCTAGACAAAAAAAAAAAGGGGTTGGGGGGTGGGGGTGGTGGAAAAAAAACCAAACCAGAACAACCATCAGCTACACCTGGAATTGCTTGAGCTGTTTTGCTCTGCCCCTTCTCTTATTTAACTGTGTATGTTTATTGTACAGTTGGTGACTGTTATCGTGTCCATAGTCTTGTGCATCCTGGCAGGTGTTTTAAAAAAAAAAAAAAAAAAGCCCACAAAAAAAAAACCAAACCACTCCGAAAGTAATAAATCTTTTTTCTTTTTTTTTAAAAAAAAAAAAACAAAAAACAAACGCTGACCCGTCTGTTCACTGGGGCCACGGGGTCTGGTGAGTGAAATCGGCATTTCGCTCCATACGTGATGAGCGGTTGGATAACACGCTATCGCGACGGGCCGTGTCACGACCAGGAGCGCGGCGGGCGGCGCAGTGCGCAGGCGCTGCGCAACTGGGTGTCCCGTGAACACCGCGCGCTGGCCGGGCTGCGCAGCCGCCCGGTGCTGGCCGACCCGCTGCGGGCGCTGGAGGTGCGCACCGAGGAGGTCCGGCGCGCCCGGGACGCGGGGCGCCGCGATATCACCCGCCTGCTGGCGTTGCAGACCGAGCGCATCGGTCATCTGTCGGCCCGGCTTGCCACACTGGGTCCGGCGGCCACGCTGGCGCGCGGCTACGCGGTGG
>JAVJGJ010000036.1:4031728-4054322 GCA_035590215.1 Microhierax caerulescens | reverse complement strand
GGGGTAACGCGACGGGGGGACGCAGCGCGCAGGCGCGGCCCAGCCGCCTCCTTCCGCTTTCCGGTGCGGCCCGCGTGTGGGGCCGGCGCCCCCCGGCCCGAGCATCGCTGCTGGGGCTGTGGGGAGCGGCCCGGGGGCTCCCCGTGCCTTTGGGGGGGGGTCCCCGCCCGCCCAAGCCGTCACTGGGCCTCCAGCGCTCCGCGGGGGTCGCGGGGGGGCCGTCGCCTCGGCACGACAGCGGAGCGGGTATGACCTGAGGGGATTTTTCTCTGGTATCCTACTGTCCGGCCCGGTTTTCAGTTTTTTGGGTTGGTTATTATTAATCCCCTCTCCCCCGTTAATCTATTCCGTGTGAAATGTGCGTTTTCTGCCAGCCTAGCCCCGCGCAGCTGCTGTGGGCCCTGCCCGAGGGGAGCGGGGCCCTGGGCCCCGCACTTCAGCCTCTGAGGAGCCCTGGCCTGCACCTGCCACTCGGTTTGGCAGGTTAAAACCTTTTCCAGGTTTCCCATTTAGTTTTTCCACGGTCTGTAGCTCTCCTGACAGCAAGTCCTGCGGGTGGGAAGCAAAGTGGGTCACCTGCGCTTCCCAGTTTTTCCCAGTTTGTGCCGGGACATGGTGCACCCTGTCTGGAAAAGCGTTCCTCCATTGGCATGATTCCTGTTGCAATTGTAAATTAACACTGTGATAATTTCCATATCTCGCAGCCTGATCCTGTAGCTGGCATTGAAACAAGCGCTTCATCAAACACTCCTCAGTTATTGCTTAACTGGGGATGTACTTGGGTTTGGGATTATTTATTTTTTTTTAGCAACCTGCTCTAGTGGAAGGTGTCCCTGCACATGACAGGGGGTTTGCAGCTAGGTGATCTTTAAAGATCCCTTCCAACCCAAACCATTCTATGGTTTTCAGTTGTTGAGGGTTTTACTGCTGTGATTGAGGAGCGGGAGAGGGTGAAGGATGGATTCTCTGGATCACATGCTCACGGACCCCCTGGAGCTGGGACCTTGCGGGGAAGGAAATGGCACCCGCATCATGGAGGACTGCATGCTGGGGACCACCAGGGTCAGTCTCCCTGAGGACCTTCTGGAGGACGTGAGTCACGCTAAGATACTTTATGTTTTCAGAGTTTCAATAAACAGTACATTTAACTCCCTTTGTGGGGCTCGCAGAGCACTCAAAGTGGGGAAATGTTTCTGACTGTCCTGGAAAAGGCCTCATAAAGGGCTTTGATTAATCTCAGGGAAATGCCTTTTAAAACCATCCTGTTAGGTTATTTTCTAGATAACTGTCTTTTTTTAAAACTGCTTAAGAAAGTTTTGCTTGTTACCAGTTTTAAATTTATTTTCTTGTTGCTAGCAGTATTGTTAATTTCCTCACGTTTCCTCTTTATGCTCTGTTGTTTTCTGCATTTGGTGAGACACTGTTTTGTGATTTATGTTATTTTGTGACTTGTGTTGTTTGACCACAGAAAGCCTTAAGGTCTAGAAAATTGTCAGGGATATGGATGCATTTTCTTCACTATTGCTTTTTGCTTTCTTTAGCCTGAGATCTTCTTTGAAGTTGTCAGCTTGTCTACGTGGCAGGAGGTCTTGACAGATGCACAACAAGACCACCTAAAAAAATTCCTGCCTCAATTTCCTGAAAACAACCGAGAGCATCAGAACAAACTCATCTCTGCGTTGTTCAGCGGCGAAAACTTCCGTTTTGGAAATCCACTGCACATCGCCCAGAAACTCTTCCGGGGTCAGTGAATGTAATAAACTTCTGTCTTTTTTCAGGGTTAAGTTCTCAATTAGCACTTGATGAAGACTCAAGTGCTTTTTGCCTCTTTCTTGCAGACGGACACTTTAATCCTGAAGTTGTGAAATACCGGCAGCTCTGTTTTAAGTCCCAGTACAAACGCTACCTGAGCTCTCAGCAGCAGTACTTCTACCGTCTGCTCAAGCAGATCCTCGCTTCCCGCAATGTGAGTGTCTTTGGGGCGCGGACATCGCTTTCTTGTGTTCTCTAGCGAATAGGTCATCTTTACAACAGAGTGTCTTGGTATTTGTGTGTTTGCAGTTCTTGGAGGTCTTTCCTTTAATGAGTGCTGTGTTTCTGGTTTTGTAGCGGCCCTTATAGTACGAGAACACTAGAAACAGTGTTTGCAAATTTCAGGTTTTGAGAATCATAGCTCTCACTTGTGTAAAGAGTCTGTTTTCCATGCCCACCTTATCCCCTGTTTCCTGCATTTGCCCCTTTATGCCTTACTGTCCTGTTAACAAGTCATTCTGCCTTCATTTTCTACCGTTTCTTCTGAACCAAGTAGGGTTGCTAAATACATAGTTGCGTGAATTCCCCAGCTTCACTGGGGACTGATATGGCATAGATGCAAAACTCTGCTTCTGATGCCTGTAAATCCCTCATGAAGTCTTTCTCTGTGGATCCTGTTGTCAGCTAATTGCTGCCAACTGAAATGTGTTCATTGTAAATACTCACTTATCGTGCCATTGTGCTTAGATGTTGAAACATATGGGATGTATAGATGAAGATGAAAGTCTGTCTTTATAATAAACGCCCCACATATGGTGATAAGGGAAGACAAATATGGAAGATATTTCCTCCGTAGCCCTAAGGGCTAAAACATTTTCTTGAAAAGAGACAGCATTTTATGTCTGTGTTATATATTTAGCATGGAAACTGCACAAGTGCATCTTAGACCAGTGGTTAGGTTCTTCTGAACAGTCCACATAAAATGACAGTGAGATATTAATGTGTGTGCACATGAAGGCGCAGAAATTTCGCTTTGCTTTTTTCCCCCCTTTAAATGGTGGTCTGAAATACTGCTTTTGACATCTTGTTCATGATACCAGATACCGGTACTTTTAAGGGCTTGCCTTACAAAGAACCAAGGTGCTTACAGTACCACCTCCGCGTATTAAACTTGCTGAAAATACGTGAGTTGAGCCTATCTGTTCTCGCTTACAGTGCTGTAGCCGAGACAGCTAATGTCGCATGTATCTCATCTTCCAGTACTTGCTGGATTTAGCCAGGAAAGGAGGCCCTGATTTGAACCTGAGGAGAAAGCACGTCTCACCGACGTATGACACGGAAGAGCGAGACAGACGGGCACATCGGCGCTACTTGAAAATTCTGAGGGAAGTGAAAGAAGAGTGTGGAGATACTACCTTGTCATCTGATGAAGAAGGTAATGCCCTGGGCTGGACAAAAGACTTGAGGCGTGAATGGAGAAGGACAGATTTTTGATGTGGGGACAGTGTCTTTGACAAACGAATGGAAACTGGACTCCAATTTTATTGGCTGTGATCAAATGAACACGGGGTAATATAATTACGTAGACTGGTGCTAGGTCTTGTAGAAATAAATGTGTTTGTTTCTTTCAGATCTAAGCTCCTGGCCTCCAAGTTCTCCAGCACGTTGCCCAAGTCCACCAGTTCCCCTCAGAGTGATCCCCACGTTGTCAACCTTGGACATGAAAACAGCAGGTCAGAACCAAACCAGGCATCGATAGGGATCTAGGGGTGAGAGGTACTTTGAGAACCTGCAAGAAATCGGTTTGAAAATCTGTTGTTGGATGGGAACTCTTGTAATGCTTCAATTTTGCAGTCTCCAGAACGGTTGGCTCTTCTCCTGGTTTATTTCATTTTTTTTCTCTTGGAAAGCTAGTATTTTAACACAAGGGTCTACAGTTTCTGTAACACTACTGATTTCTCTGTTATATTTTGCCTTTAATGGTTGAAGCATTACCATAGTCCAGTTTGAAATATTGTGGGTTATGTGCTGAGGGAATCCCTCCTAAGGGTATTGTAATTGCATCTGCAAACCCTTTGTGCAGCACAGCTGGTTCTCACTTCTTTTCATTTCCATACTTTCATCAGCAGTGAAATCTGATGATCCAGGGCAGAAAGTACTGAAATAAATTGGTTGATGAAAAAAATGAAATTAAAATAAGGGAAATTTAGTTACTGAAATTTGGGGATTGTTGAAAGTCGGAGTGGGTGGAAAATGGCATTCCAAGAAGTCTGTAGAGTGGCAATAGTGGAAAACTGTGCCAATAATCTGAATGTTTTTTCATTGCAGACAAGATAGAACTTGGGGAAAATGATTTGAAGATGATGTTGAAGAAGCACCATGAGAAACGAAAACGTCAACCTGTAAGATAACAAGAAGTCTGGGCGGGTGGGACTACATCTTGTGTATTAGTCTTTTATCTGTTAGCCTTAATGTTCAAGCTACCTCTGGGTGACAAAGTGATTGCTGCTTATTTTGTGTGCAGCTACCCTTCAGCCCTTTATCATAACCTGTATTTGATTGTCACTGTATATATGCCACTCCTGTTTATTCTTTCTGTTTTGAAGGATTTTGTAATTTGAGTTATGTGTTTTGGGGAGAGACAAAATTTTGGATTACAGAGTTAGAATACTTCCCAACTGTTACTGCAGTAAATAATTTTATCAGCTGATCCCTGATAAGTTTGGGGCATTTCAGTACTTGGGTGGTCTTCTGTAGCCTTGTTGGTATCTTAACACTTTGTCCTTTTCCAATTTTAATTCCTATCCCACTGCCCTGCGTAGGACCACCCTGATCTAGTTACGACAGACCTGACTCTTGAGGACATTATGACTCGAGTAAACGCTGGCAGGAAAGGTTCCTTAGCAGGTCAGCGGCTTGGAGGCAGTATTTGTGCTGTGTGAATGAATATAGAGTATTTTCTGTGTGTGTGTGAAGAACTAAGGAGGGAGAGGGTCTCCATAGATTGTCGTGTCCTTTTGCTCTTCACATAGCTGGCTAACTGCTCTGGGGTTGTGAGTTGTTCCATTTCAGTTGCTCATGGACAACTCCAGTTTCCGCTGAAGGTGATTTCAACTAACTGATGAAAGTTGGTTGGTATCTCTGTTCTAAGCAGTTACCTTTGCCTTTCTGATTTCATATACGAAAATAAAAAGATTTGTGGAAATATCTGGGAAGATGGAACGAATGATGTGTGAATGAGTGCGTACCACATACACTTCTGAGAACATATTTAAATATAGAATTAGTTCATGACTCTCATTGAAATACGGTTAGAAGCTTTCCAATTATTCTTCTTCCCTTTTGTCATATCTCAAGCCTTATTTGACCTTGCAACCCTCAAGAAAAAGGTGAAGGAAAAGGAAGATAAGAAGAAGAAAAAGCTGAAGATCAAGTCTGAGGTGGAAGATTTGGCTGACTCTCTTAGCAATGCAGATGGAATCCCACCAATGTCTCAGGATCCTTCCCCCATCCCTCTGTCATCTGTCAAAGAGGAGTAAGTGCTTCAGAGGGCCCCGAACACCTTGCACGGATGGAGAGAGCAACAGATGTTGCACTTCAGGTTTTGTGGGACTTCTGCACGCTTGGTTTTGTGCAGCTTGGGATTTGTGAATTATGTGGTGTTTGTCTCTGTATATGAAACCAAATTTGTACTCAGGGTATTTATTCTGCTTGTGTTCTCTTTCATTTGAAGACCTCTTGAAGAGATGAAGCCATGCCTTGGAATAAATGAAATATCTTCTAGCTTCTTTTTCCTTCTTCTGGAGATCCTGTTTCTGGAAGGACCTGCTTCTCTCTCTGTGGTAAGGAATCACCTGCTTACCTAGGAATCTTGACAGGAAACAAAAATAGGGGTTGGAGGGTTTTATAGCTATGTGATAGTGTTGTCCTGCTGTAATTTATATTAATATGTAGGTTACATGTTAAAGAAATGAAGCCCTTTGGGACTGCATACCACAATCTGTTTTTAACATGTTTCATAAATTTTAGTCACTTGAATCTGTAAGTCTTTCCATACCCACTCTTTAGATCACGGTTAGATAAATTCTGTATATTAAGGGCAGAGATGATGGGGAAGTTTCTTCCCCATTCTGGCATCTGTTGCCTGAAATGCCACATTATGGTTACTTGAAAAATTCAGGTGAATTTTTTTACATATATAAAAAACTTCTTGTCCCCTGGATATGTTTATCCATTTTTTTTTTCTATTGAAACAGCCATAGTTTAAAATGTGAGCTCTTTAACAGAATATTTCTTTTTCTTCTTCAGCTTGAAGATAAAGTTCTAGATTGGCAATCTTCTCCTGCCAGCGCACTAAATAACTGGTTCTCCTTTGCCCCTAACTGGTCTGAACTGGTTTTACCTGCCTTGCAGTACTTGACAGGTGACAGCAGAGGTGAGAACGGCTGTTAAAAATACTCGTGATGCTTGTACCTCAGTTGTAATCAGTGCTGCTTTACATTATAGCTCAATTCAACTTTTAATTCATCACTACGATAAGTCATTGTATTTTTGACAGCATTTCTATGATAGGCTTTGTGGCTTACATTTCTTGATTGTGGTAGACGTGTTTTGCATGTGGATAGTAGACACAGCTTGATACGTGAATATGTCAAAATATGTGTGAAATAGCCTCTGGACAGACAGTTTCTCCTGTTCAGATTGTGCGCTTCAGGCAGGGTGTTTGAAGCTGGGAGAAATTAGTCTCTTCCTGGTGTAAAGACATTGTGGATGTCTTTGGAGATAATGAGAAAATAAACCAAGACAATGCCCTGAGCAATCCACTGGAGGCATGAAGTTGGCCCAGCTTTGACCTGGGGCTTGGACCAGCTAAGCGTCAGACGTTCCTTTCAAACTAAATTATTCTGTGGTTCTCATTTGCTTAGTAGGAGGTTTTAAAGGGTGAGACAGTGTAGGTTGTAGTGGCCTTTGCAGCATCGTACTTCCTATTCTCCGTAATGCCAGTGAATACTGTAAATCCTGAGTTTGCTTCCTGTGAGCCTGGGAACAGTTGCTGGTGCCTCACAGCATGAACAGGATCTCATCTGTGGACAATAGACTCATTATCCTATTCTGTTCTTTTCTTGTGCTTGCACTGTTACTCTGAGGTGCTTACATCCCCTTTGGGCAAATATAAATTTAGAGAGGCACTTGCATAATCACTTAAAATGCTTTATCTGTCATTATGAGTCTTAACGCAACAACTTGCATTACGACAGTAGGATTTGGGGTGTTAGATGGCTGTATGATGTCTCTGACATGCCCTTTTTTGTTGTAGATGTTCCTTCCAGCTTCTCACCTTTTGTTGAATTCAAGGAAAAAACTCAGCAGTGGAAATTGCTGGGTGAGTATATTGCGCTCTTCTACGATGTCTACTACAGCAAAGGTTCGTTGTTTTCTCCAGGACTTTGCTTTTCAGCTTGCTGCAGCCCCAAGGGAAGAACAGACAGAGCTGTTAATTCATTGGTTAGGCCTTCTCTTTTCTTTTGTCTGAACAAAGATGTGTTCTGGATTTGAGGTTTTCACAAGACATTAGTAACAGCAGCAGAAGACAGAGAAGAAGTGAGCAAAGGCACTGGGCTGTATTTGTTTACTTTGCTGACCCGACTGCGTTTATGTCACCCTCCAGATCTGTCCCTTCTGTAGAGCATACCTTCAAATTATGCAGAGTAATTATTTATTATTAAAATTAATTAAGCTTCTCTGTGGAGCAAACTGATACTATTCTCATTTTTAAAAGCGGGAACCAAAAGGCAAACCGATAATCTACGTGCCCACGCTCATACTACCTAAGTTACAGATATCTTGTGTTTATGTTTGTTCATTTAGGTACCAGGCAGAACTTTGTGTTCTTAACTATAGTGATTCTAGTGATCGTATTTGCAGGCTTAAACTGGCAGAGATTTGGAGTCAGGAAGCTATTCCTCTGGTGCCTTTCACAGTTTTTGGTGGAGGTTATGTAGGCACGTGTTTGCTCATGGACTTGGTGACTGGGATTACTTTGAGAACCATCTGCAAGTATCAGGTGGCTGTGTCTCATACAGTATCTTGCACCCTTCTTTGTACCAACAGAGGAGAATAACTATAGGTTTTAGCACTTTCCTAAGCCTGGATGTGTTAAAGTATTGAAATCGGAGCATCTGTGAAGTGTGGAAGATGCCTTGTGACTGGTGATTCATAGAAGGAGGAAGGGAATAGGAGGTGGATGGGAAGTACAGGCAACCGGCTTCATAACAAATAAAGGACTTCTGTTTCCTATTTTTCCCGATTTCTTGGACTAGGTACTTACCAAGATCATGAGAAGGAATTGGCAGCACTGTTTCAGCTCTGGTTGGAGACCAAAGACCAGAGTTTCTTCAAAGTGAGTCAGAAAAAAAATCACCTTCCAGCAGCACAAAACCTGACTGAGTTACATCCGACACTGACGTTTCTCTGTTTTTTTTGGTAGGAAAATGAAGACAGCTCGGATGCCACAACACCAGTTCCTAGAGTGTAAGTGTGTAATACTGCTTGAAAGGCTTTGCAGCGTGCGCTAAAGCTGCAAAGGTCTGGCCTTTGCGCCTCTGCATCTGAATGGCTTGTTGCTTAAAAAGATTTTAGATTGTGGGGCAAGAGGCAATATGATAGTCTGATTTTATAAATGCAGTAACTAGGCTTCACAAAGTCAACTGATATTCTCCAAATTTGCGTGTATTTATCAGAGCAAACCTGTAATCTAACATGTCTTGATGACAAGATTATTTACAGTCCTTGCTTACCTTCAGGTAGTGCATAGAGCATATTTTAAGATCTCTGCAAAACTTTTTTATATTATCATAAAAGGTTTCAGAATTTGTTCAGAAGAGTTTGCAGAAAGGCTGAGGTGACTAATCCTTTGGGATATTCTTTGGGACTGTTGTGGGCTTGCTGTTGCTCAGAACTGATGATGACCTTTGTTTCAGAAGGACTGACTATGTAGTCCGACCTAGCACTGGAGAGGAGAAACGCGTGTTTCAGGAACAGGTAAGAAGAGAATTTTAAATGCACACGTTGAAACAGCTGGCTGCTAAGCCAAGAGAATTTGTATGAGTTGGCAGTTTTATATTCTACACAAATTTAGTTAATGTGAGGAATTAGTGCTTCTTCTGCCTTGAGGTAGGTATCTTGGCCTTCCGTAAAACTTGCTAATGATACAACCTCGCTGCTTACTTCAAAAACACCTGTATTTCCAATCAGTATTGGGCAAAATTAATTGAAATTGGTAGTGCCAACCTTTCTATCTCATCTGCCATCCTCCAGCATATGAGGATGACTTACCTGTATTTTTCGGGCATGTATGAGTACAAGCAGAAGATAAGGGGCAGTAAGTGCACCCATAGACGTAGTTATCTTGTGTGTAGTAGATGTAAGTGTGTGTATTACAGTGTAAACAGGTGATGACGATTCTTCTCCCTGGCTACGTGTGCTGTGTGCATGGTGGAATATTTAGGTTAGATTTTGGAAATTTTTCCCTTGCCAGATGAGAGGAGGAAGAAAGACCTTGTTGCTGGGGGCAGGGGTGTGTGCGAGGCAGAAGGCCTGTCTCCAGCACCTGTCTAGTCTGTGCAGCTGCTTGACAATGAGCCTAATGTATTGCACCTGCACACTTTATGTTCTGCTTGAAGCAGTTTGTTAAAATTAAATTCATACAGCAGTATTTGAGCCTTTAATTTAAAAAAGATTTCTTTTTGAGAGAATGATAATAACTTATATTAGAGTATAATTGTAGCACAAGCTTTTAAGACTTCACTGTATGTGTTTCCTGCTAAATTCAGTCCTCTTGTTTCCAAATACAGGAACGTTACCGTTACAGCCAGCCCCACAAAGCTTTCACCTTCCGTATGCATGGCTTTGAGTCAGTTGTTGGTCCTGTGAAGGGGGTGTTTGACAAGGAAACTTCATTAAACAAAGCCCGAGAGCATTCTCTCCTGCGCTCAGACAGGCCAGCATATGTCACCATCTTGTCCCTTGGTAAGGTGATGGCCAAAAAGATTTTGCTAAAAAAGGCTCCTCTGACTCCCTGAACAATGGCTTTAGGAATCTACATTATAAAGGGGAAAGGTGGGCAGAATGGGGTGTGACATAAGCAAAAGAGAAATAAATTGTATGGAATAGAGGTGATGAAGTGCTGGGAGCAGGAATAAGTAGAAAAGAAAGCATCAGTGTCTTGCTGTTGATCTGAGAGAAAATGGGAAATAGAGAGGAGAGTCCATGGGGCTCACTGAAGCCAGAGCTCAGATGTTTTCAGTACACTGTTGTGAAGTTGGGCATTGCAAAGTCATTCTGGGGTTCAGTGCTGTTCCCTGAGTTCATCACTCCTAGCACAATGCCAGCGTGGTTAATATGCTTTAAAATGGTCCTTTATAATCCTCGCTCATATCTCTGAGGGATCACGGGGTCTAGACTTTAGTGACCAAGTAGGCACTCTGTGAGGGGGGATAAGAGAGCAATACCGAAATGTATCTGCTGAAGTACTTGAATGCAGCTGCCTAGTTACAGCTGGAAGTTTAAGCTCTGACTTGTTATTTCAGTGCGTGATGCTGCAGCTCGCCTTCCTAATGGAGAAGGAACTCGTGCTGAAATCTGTGAGCTGCTTAAAGATTCCCAGTTCCTAGCTCCGGATGTCACAAGCGCTCAAGTAAGTTGGATGTCATGTCTGGCCTCAGACAGACATTCTCCTAAAAATACACCATGCAGACCAGGGCCGGTATTCAATGTGGCTAAGGCTCAGTAATTTTTGTGCCACTTTGATTAGCAAAAGGGAGCTATGTACTGCTCTGGTGAGCTGCAGCAAACCAGCACTGAACTCTGGATGATGAGAAAACAGCTAGAAAAGCTACAGAATTAACACTGTATCATATAGCTGCTCACATTTGAGATTAAGAAACAGTCAATTTTCAGAGCTTTCAGCTTTGGCGGAAGCTTCGTTTAATCCAAAGTGGCAAACGGCATCCTGTGTGGCAGCATCTGCTCTCAGTCATTCCTTACTCAAATTAAGATTGCTAGCAGCTTACTCTACTTGTATGCCAAATAGGATTATTTTTCTATTTGTAACTTCTGGCTAGCCCAGCCAGGGACACTTTGTAATTCTGTGAATCCTGAACTTTCAGGTTAACACTGTTGTTAGTGGTGCTCTGGATCGATTACATTATGAGAAAGATCCCTGCGTGAAATATGATATTGGACGCAAGTTGTGGATCTACCTGCACCGGGACAGGAGTGAAGAAGAGTTTGGTAAGCCTGGCTTGGTGATATCTTAAGAGTTGAAAAATGTTTATACATCTCTTGAACTTCTCCAGCCCACCTGGATAATGAATGTTAGTTTGTCAGTCTAAATTTTTTTCTAGTCACTTTGCCAATGTTAGCCCATCAGCAGTTAAATCCAGTCCTGCAGAGTAGTGTGTTAGTTTGAAGTATTTGTTTGAAAAACAACTGCAACAAATGCAACTTCTTACGTGCCTTGTTTTCAGCCTTTTTGGCTAATCTTACCTGATATTTTTCTTTGCGCTATTACATGACTATGTGTGTTTGATTTCTTGTCTGAAGATGAATGTACAATTCTGAGTTGACCTCTTTCTTAAATCAGTTTGCTTGCGTTCAGGAGGTCTAATTGTTAATATGTATTTGCAGAACGGATTCACCAGGCTCAAGCTGCTGCAGCAAAGGCCAAGAAAGCTCTTCAACAGAAGCCAAAACCTCCACCTAAAATGGTAAATTTCTTGGCACAGGTTTATGCTGGATGTTTTGGGATTGGGAAGGAGATACGGTGTTAATTTAATCCATAAATTCTGCATCCCTAGTAGCTGATGAAAATTGCCACATATTTGAGTTATCGATTCATTTCGTATATGAATGTCAGTGTCGGTCCTAGCACCAAATGAAGAGGGAAAGAGGGAACTTTTGCTCTTGCCAGCTTCCACTGTTACTTGTCGATCTCAGCAGAAAGGTCAATGGAATTCATTTGTGCTCTCTATCGCAGGGATGGTCTTTCAGATCTAGTTTTGAGGTTGATCTGTGCTAGAGTGTGTGGAGCACATCCTCTGCTCTCCCCCTTGCTGTGCTGAAGCTGTCAGAGTTTGGATGTCTTTTTTGTGGTGGTGTTATTGATACCAAGTATCTCTAAAGTAGTTGCTGTTGGCAGATGAGCCAAGGTGGAAATCTGTATGTTATGAATGTTTGTCACAGCTGAGATGCACTTTTCCCTGAGAACAGGAGCAGCCAAACACGCCAGCCTACTTGTGGCTGCAGTTAGGAAGGCAGACGATCAGTCACCTGTGATTGTAGGATTTAGCACTGGAACGTTGTTCGTAACCCTACTGAAGTCATGTTAAAGTGGTCAGCCCAGTCTCCAGAGTGCAGCAATCTGATGCAGTTTTTGTGAAGAACTTTGAGTCTATGATTCTGTGCTTGACATGGTTTCTTTGCAGAAGTCTAGTAGCAAGGAGAGTTCTGTGAAAGCACTTCCCAGCAGCACATCAGAGCCCAGTCAGCTAAGCCTTAGTGACTCCAGCATGCCACCAACTCCCGTGACTCCTGTGACACCAACTGCACCAGCATTACCAGCAACGCCTATTTCACCCCCACCAGTCTCTGTGGTTAGCAAGAGTGTATCTAGTGCTGTGTCGGAGTCAGCAAAACCCAGCCAAAGGTACTACTCCTGTCTCATACATCGCTTGTGAATGTTACTGGTTCTTTCTTGGTCGTCTCCTACATCTTTGCTGACTGGCCAGCATTATCTTTTCCGTAGCGTTCTTCTGGTATCATCCCCTACCATGCCACAGCTCGGGACGTTGCTTTCCACAGCCCAGAGCTCGCAGACCCAGTCTGGGCCGCAGCCACCTCCCACCCGGGTGGTAAGTCATACCACCTCCTCAGGACTGCCGCAGGTGCGGGTGGTCACTGCCCAGTCCACCCTCCCCACTGTGTCTCAGCAAGCCCCGGTGGTAACCCAGCAGCAGCAACCTACGTCAGTGCCTCAAATCCGCGTTCCTGCTACAGCCACGCAAACCAAAGTGCTTCCTCAGGTGAGTTTTGCTGCATGGAAACAGCGGGAATAGCTCTGATTTAGAATCTGACTTCTTGTAGTGTTTTGGTATGGTGCACAGAGATCATTTGCTGGCTTGGAGCATGCAGTAACTGCAGAGCAAGAACATAGAAGCAGTTCCGCATAAACAATACTGTTCAGTGCCTCTTTTTTCACCCCGTTGGCTATTTTTACGTGGCACTATTAAATTGTGCATTACAGTAAAAAGTCCACAGAACTTGCATGCTAAGGCACAATACAGAGTAATTAGTAGACTGTTAGTATTGTGTTAGCCTGCTCATAGGCTGCCTCTGTGTCTTGCTGTAGGCTGTGATGACTCTGCCGGTGAAAGCTCAGACCAGCCCAGTGCAGGTGCAAAGATCAGGAAGCTCCGTGGCAGGACAGACGGGCATCACTGTGACAGGGCTGTCTGCAGCACCCAGTCCTGCTGTGAAGCCAGTAACCAGCTCTCCAGGCAGTTCCACTACAAGCACCTCCTCTACCACTGTCATCCAGAATGTCGCTGGCCAGAACATCATCAAGCAGGTGAGAGAAAGGGAGAAACGAGGAATTGGGCTCCGCGACCCAGTCGTTTCGTGTTTGTTGTGACAGACATGATAGGTAGATGTGAAAAGGCAGTGAAAACTGTGCTGAGCTGTAATGCTGTACAAGTTGTTAGACTGTGGAGATTTAGACAGTTGCGGGTTTGGTGCATTGAGCCCTACTTTCCCCGTACAGGTAAAAGATGTGTTAGTGCAGGTTCTTTAACCATCTTCAGATGTTGATCTTGTTCATCTTGTTTGGGAAGGAAACCAGCTTCCCAGTATTTATTTTGTGTTTTATGTGGTTTTGGGAATGCCATCTGATACGCAACCAGAACTATTTTCAGTAGCGTACTGAGTGCTAGCGTCATTCCACTTCAATTCCAATGGGAGAAAACATCATCCTGCAGGGAAGTTCTACTTTGTGCCTTGGCCTGTGTCCTGGTTTGATACAGCTGTTCCTCTGATCTCTTGCAGGTGGCTATTACAGGGCAACTTGGCATGAAGACCCAGCCTGGAAGCGGCATCCCGCTCACAGCGACCAATTTTCGGATCCAAGGAAAGGACGTGTTGCGCCTGCCCCCCTCCTCTATCACCACAGATGCGAAGGGACAGACTGTGCTGCGTATCACCCCGGACATGATGGCCACCCTAGCCAAATCTCAAGTCACTACTGTCAAACTGACTCAGGACCTCTTCACAGCAGCTGCGGGAAGCAGCGCTAGTGGGAAAGGCATCTCTGCAACTTTGCACGTGACATCCAATCCGGTCCAGACTGCTGATTCTCCAGCCAAGACCAGCACAGCCACTTCTGCTTCTTCCAGCCCAGCTGGAAGCACAGTGGTTAAAGTGACTCCTGACTTAAAGACTGCAGAGCCGACAAGCTCTGCTTTCCGACTGATGCCTGCTCTGGGCATGACTGTGGCGGATCAGAAGAGCAAAGCCATAACGACGGTGGCATCCACTGAGGCCAAGCCGGCTGCTACTATCAGAATCGTGCAGGGGCTGGGGGTGATGCCGCCCAAAGCTGGGCAGACTATTACTGTAGCTACTCATGCTAAGCAAGTGCCCTCTTCCTCAGCAGTGAGCGTGCCTGGCACAGTCCATACTTCAGCTGTCTCGTTACCAACCATGAGTGCCACAGTGTCGAAAGCAGTTGCTGTGGCCTCGGGAGCTGCTGGGACTCCCATAACTTTAGGCACAGGAGCCACTGCTGTGCGGCAGGTACCCGTCAGCACCACAGTAGTATCTACATCCCAGGCAGTAAGTAATGCAAAGCTTTTTCTGGAGGTGGGTGAGAAAGGGGAACGCTGAAATACACTGATGGTTTATGACTGAAAATGTCTCTTTACACCCACAAAGGCTCAAATTTAAGTGCTGTAGAATAGAATGTGGGTCTGCAACTAATTTCATCATGGTGTTGGAATTGTAGCGAAATGCTAAAGGACTGGAAAACAGTTACATATGTCTTCCCATACCTCCTCTTGCGAGTGAATGAAATAAACTTGTGCTTGTCTAAAGTCCTGCCTCTTGCAGCTCAGCGTCTTGCCCCACACCTCTGAAATAATTTCCCTTGGAGTGGTGTTGGAATTAGAAGTGCTTGTTGCTTGTATTAACTTTTTTACTGATTTCTCGTTTAATGCAAATTTAATGTCCAAACCTGCAGGCACCATAGGCTGTATCTTGAAAGTTGCATAAGCCAATTGACATTACAATAGTTTCCTAAGGGGAAAAATTGTGGACGGATACAGTGATCCTTCCCACAGAAATAGCGTGGTGCGAAGGTGATGTGGGTTTTCAGGGCTCAGGCAGCTGTGAAGTGAGCGAGATAGAGGTGAATTTTAATGAGCCTGAAATGGAGCACAGATTTCATCAGCAAAGTTGCTGTTGGTTTCTACTCCCAGGACTCTTCAAAGGCAAGCTGAGTGGTAATTGCATGTTGTCAAGCAGTCTCTCTGCTGAACTCCCTGCGGCTCCTCATGTGTTCTTCAACTTCTCTAGGGTAAACTACCAGCACGAATAACAGTGCCTCTGTCAGTGATCAGCCAGCCAGTGAAAGGCAAGAGTGTGGTGACTGCCCCCATCATCAAGGGCAACCTCGGGGCTAAGTGAGTACTTTGCATCTAGTAGTTTTGCTTTAGAAATAGGCTGAGGAAGGTCTGTGTTTGGTAGGTTCCTGGGGAGCTAGCAAGGAGAGGGTGGAATAGACTTGCAGGTCCTTTAGCTGTAAGAAACTGAATGAGTACGGTGTCTGGCAGCGAGGATACAGTCTTTGTTTAGTTGCCCTGAGATGCAGGTTCTAGCAAATATACTGAAGAAGAAATGTTCCTGGCCTTGAAACCAGCTACTAGATTAGTTCTATGTGTTCGAGCAAGAATTAACCTGCTGACATACCTAAAAATGTATGTAATCTGAAGCCATCTCTCTGCTAAAGAAACTAGGGAAGCGTTAACTGCCTCACTGGAAATTCCTCTGGCGTTCAGATACTGAAGTCTTTTTGTTTATTCTTCCATGAATTCTGGTAATGTCTCCCTTAGTTAATATTTCAAGGCAGAACACCGTGTGCTTGGCTATTTTCTGCATTCCTTGAGAAGTGTTCAGGTCTGATCAGACTGACCCAGCGATGTGCACAGTCCGGAATTAGGGGGTTTAATTCCTGCGGTAAAATAATTCTCTCTCCTAGTAATAAATGTGTTACTTGTGTGTTGGCCAGTTTTTTTGGGAGAAAAAACCTGCACTACTTAAAATCATTAGTAAATTAGATAGGTAACTTTAATCTCCTAGCAACTGGAAAAGAATTTGTGAGTCTGAAAGACCTACCCTGCTGTGCTGTTTACTAACCTTTCAACAATTCTCTTTCCTTAGCATCAGTGGATTAGGTAGAAATATCATCCTGACAACGATGCCAGCAGGGACAAAACTGATTGCTGGGAACAAGCCAGTGAGTTTTCTGACTGCACAGCAACTACAGCAGCTGCAGCAGCAAGGCCAGGCCACGCAGGTAATGGTGCTTAGAATGATAATATTTTTTTGCTTTTTTTATGACTTAAGGTCTCCGTGAGGACTTTACACTCGATACATGGGGTTCTGTAAAAAGTACAGGTACGCAGTGGCTGCAGTGTCTGCATTAAGCGCATGCAGTGCACGATCTCCTTTACCTTCTGTCCATCCAGATATGGTTTTGAAGTGCTTTGGAAGCACTGATAGTATAATGAAAGTAAACTCAAAAATCCTGTCAGGAAAAGTCCCCACCTGCTTGAAGGATTGTTTCTATACACTTGGTTCTTTTTGTAGTGCTTTGTACTTTTGGCTCCTGTGGGTCACTGTTTCTTGAAGAAATGACATCACTTCTTTGCATATCCATCTTTTTGTCTGGAAACGTAGTGTCCTGTAATTCCAGAGAATTAATCTGCATTGAGAGCCGCTAGTACAAGTCTGTAGAAGTGAAGTATCCAATGGATCCAAGTCCTTCTGAAAAAGCAGCTGACATGTAGGTTTTTATTTGAACTAGGTTTTAGCTCTTCCTCTCTAATCGTGAACTCTCTTGCCACCATCCCACGTGAACAGAGTGGACAGAGCAACCTTCTTGTGACCAGATTCTGTTCTTGATGTGTTTCGCTGCTTGGTCTTGTTCATGTCACTGAATTTTTGTTGCCAGCAGAAGCAGATAATGTGCCAGCACTTCCAAGTGCGATGTGAGCGCAGTGTGACACCAGGTTTTTCTTGACATGGGTTGAGTTTTTTTCTTTCCATTTCAAACAGGTGCGAATTCAAACAGTACCAGCCTCCCATCTCCAGCAGGGAACAGTGTCTGGCTCTACTAAAGCAGTTTCCACTGTGGTTGTGACAACAGCTCCATCTCCAAAACAGACCCAAGATCAGCTGTGAACACTGATTTGAAAATGGATTGCTTTCTAAGAACTTTCCTGCGTCTGTTGCCATCCTCCATCCAACCACCCAAGACTACCTAACCACAGTCATGGCTAGGGACTGGACTGGATTCTGTCACCTTGCTTGTCTGGAGTCAGCATTGTGATGTCTAGGTAGAAATTCCACAGCAAAAGATGCTGTACCTACAAAACAAAATGTTTCAGTCTAGATAATGTAAAGCCAAGGTCTGTGGCATTGATCGTTTAAGAAATGTCTTCCTTTTCTTGGATCTCTTCCCATCCGAAGGGCTTTTTGCAAATACCGTTTCTGTTCATTTTGGGTTTAGACAAAGCAGTTGATCTTGAGTCTTCCTTAACCAGGGAATCTCGCTTGGAAGGGGCAATTCAGTGGCTTTTCCAAGTCTTGAAGCAGATGCCTCCTTTTGCTGGAGGCTAGCTGTCGCTCCTTTTACATAGATGGTTTAGGATGGTGACATGGACACTGGAGAGCTTGTTTGTAACATAACCTGGAAGTAGGCCCCTAACACCTTCAGTGTACTATTTATAGACTTTTTAGATATCTCTCCCTTATCTCTGAGCTCAAACTTTGAACAGATACCACTTCCATGTCAAATTTCTGTCAAAGGCAGAATGAGAGTCAAGATGGCATTTGCTGTAGAAAAGCCAGTAACCATGGGGAAGAATGAGAAGTGGAGGAGACACAGAAAATCATTGCCTAAACAAGTCTGTTGGCAAATGGGAATATAGTGGCAAGGAAAACGTTCACCAGGAGGATCCTTCTTTTCTTTTCCTCAATAAATAAACCTTTTTATAAATCAGAAAAGACTATAGCTTGTCTTGAAAGTTTGGAATATGCTTTCAAATACACCCAAATGGTAGTCTCTCGGACTTGGAAGAGATATTTTAACCCCTGATCCTGGCCTTTAGGTTTGCTTTTACCTTTACAGTTTTATCTATGTACATTTTGTTCGAATTTTGCACATACTGGAGATGAATCGTGGCTGTTCTGACATGACCTGGAAGCTTTTTCGGAGTAAGTTCGGAAGGCGTGTTGGACCAGGAGAAGAATAAAAGTGCGGAAAGCCTGACAAATCTCTCTGCCATCTCCTTTCGGTTTTATACAGCTTGTTTTGTGTACAGTGATTGTCTAGCTTGCCAAGGGCTAATAGATTGTCCATCTTCTTTGTAAGATGGTTCTTTTTAACCTGGTTTCTTGTGTAGTCTTTTTTGGGGGGATGTGGTGGGGTGGTTTTTGGGTTGGGTTTTTTTTTTTTTGTTTAAACATGGTTTACTCCGAGTTACACATCATTGAATATAATCTATTTAAGGAACCAAGTTAAGCACTCTCCAGTGCTGGCTGAGCTGCGTTCAGAACCACTGCACCTGAGCAGAGCAGGCAGTTTTGTTGGGCTTCAGGCTGGGTTTGTCAGTGTTTCTGGACAATAGGTAGCTTACTTCAGGGTGGGTTGGAGGAAATCAGATATTTCAGTGACAAAAGAAGTGGCTGGCTGCAAGTGTTGAATAAGCAAGACATGCCAATGCACCATTTCAAAGCAAGCATTTGATAATTACGTGTTTATATTCATCGGGAACAGAATTTGGAGTGATAAAGGTTTTCTGAGCACCTGTCCTTGTCAATTTTTATACCTTTTTTGTACATTTAACAATCAACTAAGGAGACGGCAGAAGGGATCTGGTTTGGGAGGGAGGCAAAGACGTTCTTAAGTCCTTTTAGTTGTGAAGTTAAAAAAGAGACAGCAAGCAGCTTCCTGGTATTGCTTATGTGAAAGAGCCTCTAAATTCAACACACAGTCAAGATAATCCTGTTATGTTAGTTCTGTTCATAAATAAAGTTCTTCAGTGTCAACACCTACAGTCAAGTGCTGAAAGATGGTTACAGTGTGAAGCCCCTTAAATTTCTGTGAATCTTCTTGCAGGTAGCTCAGTGAATTTGTCACTGGACGCAGGAGGCTTTGGCAGTGTTAAATTTTAACAAAACAAGAAACCTGCATCTAATCCCACAAGTTTAGTGTGTCTCAGGTTGTTGATGCTGCTTTGAAGAGTCTTGCTGTTCAGGTCATTGCCATCCTGTCTGCTAAACGGATTGCAAACGTGAGCAACTTTTGCATTTGTTGCTGCTTCACTTAGGCCCGTTCTCATTGCTTTTAAGTCTAATCTTGGGGGAAGGAACATCAGTCGCTGTGTGGGCTTCTGACTTCCAGTGGCTGCATGCTCGATTAGGGAGTATATGCTAGCTCCCCTCTTCTGAGAACAAAGTACAGCCTGTGCTGTAGATCAGCTGCCACCCGTCTGGTGAGTTGCTTCCACTCTAGTTGAAAAATAACCCTTGGGCTACTGCAAGTAAAGAGCCCATGGTTTTAATAAGTAACCTTTAACTTCTACACAGTAGGCTGAAGGGCAGAGAGGGGCTCGAGGTAATTTTTTTGGTATATGCTGGCCCTGGATGAGGACACCTTTAAGCTGGACTCTGTCCAGGTGGTGTTTGCTCCTGCGTCCCCGTTCTCTGGATGCTGAAAGCTCTTCCAGATGAGTACTGCTGTAAAAGCTGACAGGCGCACGCGCGTAGGGGAAGGCGGCCTACAGAAAGTATTACACTGACGTTACCCATTTTCCATCTGTTTGTCTTGCTTTCAGTCTAATGTGTCTTTGCCATTACTTTTTTTTTAATTAAGAAATGGGAGTACAGCCTGTTTCTGTCACAGTGAGATGCTCGCTAGAGTTATCCAGGAGCCTTGATTATTTCTTAAAACCTGTGGATTCGATGTTTATTTCCATCAAGCGACTATCATGTAATCATTGCTTACAAGAACTGAGTGTGCTACACAAACTGCTGCAGGCCATTGAAAACCTTTCTAACCTTTATTTTAACAACTGCTCTGTTTTATTTAAATCATGGGGGAAATCTATATTTATATACCTCAGTAAGATGCCCCCATAACCCAATGAACTCACCTCGAGGTTACTTCAAGTGTTCCTTTTCAAAAACAATAGTTAATGGGGCATCAACCTGCATATCTTTAGCAGCTGATCTTCATTTTCCAAATACCTTGCAGTCACTGGTGTAGTTTTTAGGTAAATACAAAACCCGTTACTCGTTTTTCATGTGGCAAACCTGAACCATAGAAACTAGAACAAGGTCGCAGTAGACTCAGCTCTCTGACACGAGGTTGGTACATGGTGCCTGACCTCAGGATGCTTCTGGCTGAGCGCTGCTCACATAACACTATGGGGTGGCAGTCTGACATTTAGACTTTGGCCCCACAGCCTTAAACACAGTGACTTGGTGTGGACTAGGCAGAGCCATGGGGAAAGGAGGATGCGCTGCTGTGTCCTAGATGGAAGCTGGCTCCCACAGAAACATTGAATTCTGTAGTTGCCCCATAGCAACCAACTGGCCTCCATCTGAGATTTACTTGAATCATAGTTATGTGGCTCAATCGGATGTGTTGTGCATCAAAGGGGATCGATCCTCAGTGCTACACTGGATCCCTCAACGGCAGCCTAATATATTGTTCACTCATTTGATAAAAGCTCCAGGGTAGCGTTGCTCAAGCTGATGAAGCTTTTTGAATACCAGCTTAGCATGACCATTTGTGAAGGTGTATTGAAACATGGAGTCATTTTTGCACACCATGGATTCCATTTCTCCCACTCTGCCTCTCACTGTCCAACCCTGCTACATACCGGTAAGTGATGGGGCAGCTGAGGCTAACAAGGAGTATAATAACCGTATTGTTTGCAAAAGGGAAGTTATGGCATCCAGAGATTGTAGCCTAGCTACATCTTTCTTGTGCAGTGAACCTCTAGACAGCTAAATGTGACGCTCTGGCCCTAGGCTGCATTTGCAGCTGACACCTCTGGAGGGCAATTCATTTGACCTGCCTCTGGCTTGTCTTGTCAAATGAATCTCTCTGGATATAACTACTTCTTTCCATGGGCTATGAAAGAATTCTGGGTGAGTAGCTCAAATTTGTGCTTTTAATGATTTAATTTAGGGGTGACGCATCTCATGTCAAGTGACCTATTCAATGTGGATTAATCCATTTGAGCATGGATCAATCTCATATGTGGCATCCTGTATTGAAGCCTGAGAACTGCTAAATCAGAGGTAAATATTTTAAGAACCAATTTATTTCCTTATGTCTAGAAGTATTTAGTAGACCAATTTGGTAAGCCTTGCATCCTATCTTCTAACATTGTTTTTTCTTACTGCCCCACAGTTTGCAAGACCTGGAGCAAAATAACTCGCTTGCCAGGACCAAGATCCTTAGGCAGACACATGCTGGTCTTCCAGAACTCCAGGGTCGGGTGGTTTCACACCGCTTCAAGAGTGGAAGGCACCAACCAAATACAGCAGGGAGCATAACTAAAGTGGATGTGCTGACCCAGCGTAAGGCCTTCGTGCTTGGAAAATAGAAAAGCAAACGTGCCAAAGGTCAGGCTGTTTTACTCATTGTGCTGATATGGCTTGAGGAGCTCACAAGGACCTGGAAGTGAGGACTTGCAGAGATGCTGGCATTGTTTGAAACTCGGTAAGTGACTTTAATGTGTTCCCGTGTCATTCTGAGTGAATTTTTGGCAACAAGGGGGAAAATTTTCAGTTTGTGCTTGGGGAAACAATGGCTGCTTGGTATTTATGAGACATGCCTACAGAAACATGCTTCTATACCTAGAAAAATATGCTTGATTACTCAAAAAAAAGTATTTGCACTGAGGGCTTTTAAACCGCTTAAGCAGGTGACTTGTAAGTCAGCCTATGGTGAGAATTGTTCCTGTGTTCTCAGTTACACAGTGAAATGGGTATGGGCAGACAGTCAAAAGCCCTTGAGTCACTGCAGCTTTCTGAATTCCTGCTCTCCCTTTGCCCTGCTTTGCTCCTGTAAGGAAGGCAAGTTCTGTTGCATAGCTGGGGTGGCCTGAGTAGCATAATGACAAGTAACAAGCCGTTTGTAGTGAGGTTTGCTTTTCACAGTGTTCCTGTACTGAAAGTGCACTTCCATTTTCAGGTGGCCCCTGTCATGGCTGGGAAGGGGTCTTAAAGCTGGTGCAGAGCAGAGAGCGGGGCTGTTACCTTCTCTGTCTGTTTTGCAGTTGTTGCAGTGTCATGCAGTCTCTGTAGGAAGCTGGTTGCTTACCAAAAATCATAGACTTAACTGGGTTGTTGTTCCAAACATGCACTAGGACAGCTGGGCAGGTGGGAAGGTGTTCATGTGCAAAGCTGAGGATTTCCCCAAAAGCCCAAAGTGTGTCATTGTCACATAGATAACACCCTGCTCCTTTGAAGGGCAACCTGAAAGGTTAGTCTGTGT
>JAVJGJ010000036.1:4012638-4031628 GCA_035590215.1 Microhierax caerulescens | reverse complement strand
AGGTTAGTCTGTGTTTTTTAGATAGCTGTGACCAAGGGAGAGAGCCTCCAGTCAGGGGGAGAAGCCCTTTGTCATTAGAAAGCTGAGCTGGGGTCTGGTTGATAGGGTTTATTCTCTTTTTATTTTTTGGCTTTTGTTGTGGAGGTGAGTCGAAGTGGCGTGGGCAAGCTGAAAGGGTGCTGCTGCTCAGAGTCAGCAGACCCAGAAGCTTCTTCCAGTAGGAAGAAAGGTTTCACTGACTAAGTCCACGTGCCTGGATTTGAACAGTTTTGGCAAGAAGCATCAGGGTTTGCATTAGGGCTGCGTTTAATCTCTGCTTGTATTTTTCCTGGGGTTTTTTATAAGTAAAGCATCCCAGAGAGCAACAACTAACTGGCTGGGAACCACTGTTCCCAGCTCATGGGTTCTTCCAGAGTGCTCACTTCTCTCAGTACTCGAGATGGGGTTGCAAGGTGAGGCAGGTTTCCCACATCCCCCTGCCATCTGGTGGAAGGAATCTCAGGGCTTTCCTCCAGCCCATGGACCCTCCTTACCTCACAAGCCCTGGCTGAGTTAGCAACAAATGTCTGAGCTTCAGAGAACTGGTAGAAGAGCCATGGGAAAGTAAGTCAGAGCTGACCAGTTCTTCATGCAGTGAGGGAGATCTAGGTTGGCTGTTGCGAAAATGTGCAGAAAGTACGGACACCTTAGTGCTAGAACAGAATGTCTTGAGAGGAGGGGAGTTTCCAAACAAACATGATACGTGGCGATCCTGGTTTTGGGGTGGAGAATGCACTAGAGCAGGTCTGCAAGCCTGATCTAGCCAGCAGCGTGTTTCATCCAGCCTGCCACCTCACCCCGAAGAGCACTAGCGTCATCTGGGGGAGCGTACCTCTTGCTTTTCACCTCTGACAGACTGAACTCTGTGAGTGAGTTCGCAGCCAGTTTTCTTGCTTTAGGGTGAGCACAGCAGCAGCACGGGTGGTCTCACCGTACCCTGCTAGAGGCACAGCTGGAAGAACATCAGGTAGGCTGTTGCCTGAATGACAGCAGGAGCTGGGCCACAAAACAGCAAAAAAACCCGCTACGTGCCACATCCCTTGCCCCCTGCACCAACAAAGTGAGGGAAATAGAGGAGTAAGTGAAAAGTCCAAGCTGCATCCTTGTTTTTTTCAGTTGCAAACAGCTGAGGTAACACCAACACAAAGTCTGAACTTCTTTTCCCTGTGGAAAATAAGGAGGCAAGGCAGGAGAGCATGGATGAGCTCTACAGGTTAGTGATGAGCAGAAGAGAAATGGGTGATCCCAACGCATTGTCTGCAGCTCTTTCCCCAGCTGAGCCCTGGCCTCAGCTTACGAATTTGCAGCTTGTTAGGCAGACAGGACCTTAACTGGCTTTGAATCTCGGGCGTGCCCCAGTGTGCAGCCAGGTTTCAAAATACCCACGGCCAGAAACCGGGCAATCAAGCCTGTCCACTCTGTCGCACTTACAGCTTGGCTGGCAAACACTGCTGTTGCTGATTCAGAGCTCACGAAAAAGGGTTTCTCTGCTTTCACAAGCCACGGAAGAGCTCAAGAAAGAGACCCAGCTAACAGAGTAGTCCCGCGAGCAAGCTCACATCCTGTGGTGTGTTTCCCAGTGCTTTGGATTCCCTGTGGAGTCCCATGACCATCAGGTGGCTGGCACTATTAGCAACAGAGGCACAAGGAAGAATCCCCCTTAATTTTGAAAGCGAGTCTCAGAGCTCCCCGGGATGTGTTGGAGGGCTGGGGGTGGACTTTCTTATTTCAAGCTTGTTGCACACTGTCATGTCCTTTGCTTGCTGGCACGCCCGTGTCACCTGCAGGATGAAGCTGGTCACCTTTGTTCTGGCCAACTTTCGTGATGTCAGGAGGGCAAAGCTACTTGTGATCCCTGCCAAAGTCACGTTTTGGAAGTAGGACTCTGACTCCAGAGCACTTGAGAGAAGCATTTAACATCAAAGGAAAAGTTCCCATCCAAATGACACAGTTAATCCTTCAACAGCTTTCTGAAAAGGAGCACCACCTCTGGGCTCTGCCTCAAAGCAGCATGTGGCCCATTGAGGGCAACTCACAGCACTTTTACAGGTCCCATTCTCCAAAGGCAGTAATTATTCTTGCATTACAGATGGAGAGGCTGAATCACTGCCAGCCAGCTTGCCCCAGGCCCGAAAGCAGGAGGAGCTGGCCCAGTGTGGATGGGCAGCGAGTGGTACCCGCTGCTCACCTTTTGCTCTCCGGGGGCTGCCGGTTCAGCTGGAAACCGAAGAGCTGCTAGATGACGTTTTTCTCTCCTCCCACTGAATCAGCCTTTTATTTACTCTTTGGAATGCAAAGTAACAGGACACCCTGTGAGTTTTATCTCTCTCCCCATCTTTTGTATCGCTGTGGAAGTTGCCGGACCGGATCGGATCGGAGGTTTTAGCTGCAGACAGGGTCGGGGTGGTTTCGGGGCTGTCTGGCAGGAATCTGGGTGGGAGGGCACTGTGGGTGCGAGCCTCGCTGGGAGCAGAATCCTTCCAGACACACCGCAGGGAGGAAAAGCCTTTGTCACTCTCTGAATCCGACCCTTCACCGGTGTGGCCGTGTGGATGGCTGCTGCTCCTTTTCCCGGCTAGAATTCCTGGGAACTGCCTCCACCAGAAGCCTTTTCCCCTACAGGCTGCCTGCCTTCATTCCTTACGTAAGCAGCTACCTTTTCCTTTCCTTCACGTGGATGGCATTCCCGGGGCTGGGAGCTGATGCGGAAGTACCCTGCCTGCTCAGACGACGTTTGCCTCTCTGGCACTGATCGCTGTCTCCGCGGGGACTCTCCTGGGGGTCGAGCTCAGTGCGGTTTAGCTCTTGGAATTGCATACGGTTCTGACAAGACGGACTCTGTTCCCAGATTTCAGTGGTGCTCGAAGCCAGTGCTGTCCTTCCTGCTGAAGGCGTGTTAAACCTCCACTTGCTGCTCTCCTAGTGCTGTCGGGGCCAAACTGATACGAAGAGGCAGCGTGAGGAGGAGGAGGAGGAGGAGGAAGAGGAGGAGGAGACGGCTTTTCTTGGGTGAACTGGCAGAAGTGGGAAGAAACAGAGGCTTTCCTGCCGACTGCTACCATTGCACGTGGGTAAGTGTCTTGGTTATTATGCTTTGGTTCCATCTTTCTCCATAGTGACTTGGCTGGGCTCAGCATCCTATAGTCAGACCGGAGACACATGGAAGTGTCCTACCACAAAAGCACGTGGCACACTGCTTATCGGGAATTGCTGCTTATTGGGAATTGCTGCTTTGGTGTTTTGGGACTGTACAGTGCCCAGAAGCAGGGCACCCGCACCTCCTGTGGTGCTTCAGCCATCACTGCAACACAGCCACGAAGTAAATCATTGCAGCAAGGAATCAGCAGCAAAGAAACAGGAATCCTACTATTTAGGGCTCTAAACTGGCTGCCTCCCAGCTATACAATGTTTTATGTTTAGCACGTGTATTGCTTTCTTTTTTTCCCCACAGTGATTGCATCCCCTTGTTCAAAGAGCCGGTTGGGCTCATGAATTACTTTGTAAAATGTCAGTGGCTTGATGACAGGAAACACAGGGCGTTCACAGCGCCACGTGAAACCAGGAGCTGTGGATCTTTGAAGGAGACACTGTAGGCCTTGGAGAGTGCACCTGCATCTTGCCCTCAGCAGGCACATCCCAGAGCCTGGCACCTGCCTGGAGATGAGTTGAACAGGAGAAATTGGCAGAAACAAAGAGCAGCGGGTTCAGCTCGGGACTAGCTGCTTTGTACCCAACATCTGCTGTTTCATGGGGGTACGGAGTCAGGCTGTAGCACCAGCAGGCAGCCAGGCAGGGAGTGGCTGTAAAACTGGAGTGCTGGGCAGGGCTGGGCATCAGCAGGGGAGCTGAGAGCAGCTCCTGACATCAGCCAGCCGGGTGGTTTCAGCAGGCTGACTAACAAAGCCACCTTTTGAAGGGGAATACCTTAAATCCAGACATACTTCCTGCTGTGCGTGGTGCTCAGCGAGCAGGTGGGATTCTGGTAGCTGCTGAGGGAGCAGGGAAGGTGATGGTGGAGGTTATTTCTTTAAGAGCACTGTTGTGTCATTGTATTTTTCACCTAGAGAGAAAACAGCAGGATCAGAGACCTGACTGTCCCTTTTTTTCCCCCCAGAGCAACACCTGCAAAAGGGACGCAGAACTTGCGCTCTGCAGGAGACATTTTAGAGCGAGGGGAAACAAAGGTAACTCAGCCAGTGTTACCTGCCTGTGGCGTGCGAATCGGTGGGCAGCTCCTGTCACACTCGCACCAGAGTTCTGGGCAATTCACGTGTTTGGATGTGGAAAAAATCAGTTTGTGCTGGATGCAGTTGATTTAAAGAGGTTCAGATCAGCGGTGGGATGGCCAGTTCAGGCTTTGCATGTTGGTATAGACTGTCACATGTAGGACAGAGAAGGCAAGAACCCTTCCAAGAAAGATAATATTGCTCCAGCTGTTTTAATCTTGATTTACTCTGGAATGTGAGAAGCCTAAATATTGAAGGGAGGAGGGAAGTCATCTTCCCAAGAAGGGGAGAATGATGGAGTAAGACAGCATCAGGAATGCAGATTTCAGTGTTAAAAGTCCTCTTTCAGACCTGCATTAGAGCGTTCTCAGAACCCCGGGCTTTGCTGCTGATCCCTCCTTTTCTTCTCTGGGGACACTGTTTAATATTAGACCATACCATCTGTGGGAGCTGTGGCTGATATGCCAGCATGAGTGCTGAATTTGTGCCGGACTGCCTTGTGGCTTGTCATTTTGCATCTCCTCTGTTTGTATCTCCTCTGTTTGGTTAAGATATGGCTTATTCCTAAAGTGCTGTACCCTAGCTGAGAGCAGGTTTCAGGCTGGGATAAAGGGAATATTTTGCTTTGGTGGCCTCAGTCTACCAAATGTTTTGGGGAACAATGGGCTTGTCCCTGGGGCAAAAGTGCCCATGCATGCTGGAGAGTGCCCTCTTTGCAGCGGGATTTCATAACATGATAGTTTTTGTCCCCTGAGAAGGGGTAAGACCTTAGGTACATAAAGCTTGGCCCTGGAAACTGTTGTGTACACGACTGCTGGCAAGCCCTCCCGCCGACTGCAAAGTGGCTTGTATTGGGAAAAGATTTTTGTGGTTTCATTTACTAAAGCAAAGCACATGGCAAAAGGGTCTCCTCGGATGATGCAGAGCTTGTGTGGGGGGCTTTTGGGCACAGCTTTTCAGGTGCGACGTTTTCCTTAATTTCCCTGTGGATGCTGGTGAAGCAGGAGAGGGGGGGTCACAGCCAGACACAGGAGCGTCGGGGGACCCGTGGGGTGTTTCCGGCTTCCTGCACCTGCCTGGAGTGTGGAGAAGGAGGAGCTGGGCACTGTGCCGAGCCGTGCTGTGCCGAGGCAAGGAGCAACCGTGCCATGGCGGCCTGAGCCGGCACGGCACTGCCCTCGCCATGGAGCAGGGCCCCACCGCTGCTGGCATGAGGTACAGCACCCAGCCGCAGGTGAGAGCGACACCCGGTGCCGGGGGGGGGCTCGGCGGAGCTCCCCCAAAAGCAGTCAGCCTTTTGCTGAGCTGCCTCGTCCTCTGCTTTCTCTGGTTTCTTTGAGCCTCGCGGGGCTGCTCCGGATTCCTCGGGAAGCAGGAGATTCCCACTCCTCTTCTGCTGTTGGCTTAGGTCAGGAGAACCTGTTCGGGGGATGCTGCTGAGCCCAACGGAGCAGGAAAAGAAAGACCAGCTTTGGGAAAGTGGAAATCCCTGCCCGTGGCAGGGCAGCTGTCTGTGCCGGCGTTAAGACTGCCTCGCTGCTGGCGCTGCCGTGGCTCGGACGGTTTTGATTTGGGCTTAAGCTAGGCGCTGGGGAAGTGAGTAAAGATAAACTATGTGTAGGTGAACTGTTTGCAGCGCGTGGGGCCGGGTTGTTTAGCAACAGATCTAACTAAACCTGTTGAAGCCGTCAGGAGGTCTGACTTTAACCGAGGGCTCTGGGGCTTCGTTAATTAACCGATGCGTTATCAGTGTGCTTTGAAACTTGAGCGAGCCTAAGCTGTAGTCTTGGCTTTTTGTCTTTCTGGCTGAGGGTCGGGCAGGGACTGTTGGTTTTGGGTTGCAACTCCAGAGCCTGTTCTGTGCCACAGAGCCGTTTCAAAAATGGGCTTTTAAGTTAAAGCACAACAGCAGCGCTTCCCAGCTCAGCTGCAGGCTGTCTGCTGTCAGTCTCTGAAGCCAGCTTTAGCGGTTGTTATCTGGTAGTGGCAAAGGAGGCAGCAGTATTGGCACCCATCAGAAAGCTGGCCTACAGCAAGAAAAGGTTTCCCTTGCCTCCACCCCTGATGTCTTGCCTGTGTCAGGGCTGCGGTGACTGCCAGGAGATGCTCTTGCTGATACCATTCAGCTCGAGCTCCTTGTTCCCCAGCCGGGTCGGGGTGACACTGTAGCGTGCAGCCTGATCTCCCCTGCCCGGCTTCCCCCTCTGACAGAAGGCAGGTTTGCACGTTGGCTTGTCTTTAAGCAGGGCTGTGTGCTCGAGTCAGTCCCTTCACACTGGGACAGCGGCGTGCCAGGTCCTTTGCCCGGTTCTAGACCAGTTTTCCCCCTGCATTGGTTTGAGAGGAGCTGATCTGATCCAGGACTTCCCCGAAGACGGTACCTGCCCTCCTGCCAGTAAGCAGCCTGAGGAATTTGTCCCTTGTGGACCGACTGTTGTTGGACTTGGCTCCCTATAGATATAACAGCAGAGGAAATGTGAGTTGTTTTCAAAGGACTGCATCTCCTCCTGAGGTGGAGAAGGAGCTGTGGCAGTTCTTGGGCACAGTGAGGAGAAGCTGCTTCTCTTCCTTGGAAAGATGCGGGGCTTTTGTCTCAGGTAGTAGTGGGTGGGTGAGCAGCTGCTCGGGCCAGTTTTACTGCTGTCGGTGCCAAAAGCAAGCAGGGATAAGGAAGGTGCGATGAGAAAAAAAGCTGAGGCCAACCAAGGGCGCCCCAGACCTTTGCTCAGCAAACAAAAGATCACTTTGTAAAACCACTGAGGGAGCAACGAGAGTGTTTTTAAGGGCTCTTAAGGGCTCGGCTTTGGAGAAGGTATCTGAGCAAAGGTTCTCGCCTTGCCTGGGGTGGAATACGCCATTTCCATCCAAAGGCCACCAGGGCTAGCCTTGCAAATAACCTGCTGCGATATCCAGGCAATAGGCTGAGGCAGAGCAGGGAGCAGGTAACAGGGATGGGTTTGCCAGGGCAAGTCTTTGCTGGGTTGGAGATGCTGGTGTTTGCCCTCCTGTTGGCTCCAAACATTCAAATGTCATGGGCCGGATCCACCTCCAAGCTGTAAAGGTTGGTGAGGAGTGTGGGCAAAATGTAATGATGAGTGTGGAGGGTTTCATCGAGGTCTGGGGCACAGCTGGTGTTGTTAAGCTGCTGGAGGGCATTTTTGTCGTGTGGATGGTGTTTTCTGTGCCAGGAAAGATATGAGTGTTTTAAATAAGCTATTTGCATCTGTGGCGTGTTTCTCTTCTGGTCTGGGAATGTGTGTTGTAGGGAGGAATTTCATGACTGATAGCTACGTGGATCAGGCCTGTAAGGTAGCTTTATTTCTAGCTTTATTTCCCACTTCTCAAGAACTGCTAAGACTTAAGCGTAAACATCTGTGCTACAACACAAACACAAATGGGAAGCGGGGTCACTTTTGTGGAGCTGCTGTGTTGCACTGAGAGAGCTGCACTGATGAGCCTGGTGCAGGGCAGCAAGCCAAGCCCGTGCTGTCCTGCGCAAACATTAACTTCAGTTTCTTCTGTAATAAACCTAAAGGAATTTGGTTTCTTGTATGACTCAGGATGGTCACAAGGCGATTGAGTGCTGTAGAATATTGAGCTCGAAATTGGTGTGTGAAAACAGGTGTGTGTGACTCGTGTCTTTCACTATTGCACTTGCCCTCTGTGCCTGGAAGGCAGACAGTCTGGAGGACTCTGCATCCTTTGTTTCCTGCTCCATATTCCCTTGTTAGTCCTGACGTCATCATTTGATAGTGTCATTGCCCTTAATACAGAACTGAAGATGAAAAATAATACGCTGGTGAAGTATTTTAACATAAACTGATTGTAAAATTGGTGTTTTACTTCCCATGTTGGGGCAACGCAGCACAGATATGCCTTACAAGAACTTAGACCTTAGTGTGCTGTTTCCCTGTACTTCTTACCAAGAGTAAGAAGGGAATAGAGAAAATTACTCTTACCAGATCCCTTCCTGGAGGAGTGTTGGGTTTTACAGCAAGAGTTGGGGCAGGAGTTGATCTCAGGTGTTGGTAGCTGTGCTTGAGCTGCTTGGGTGAAGCGAGTCGCACGCTGTGCACACCATGTGTCAGCAGTTTCTAGATTTATTTATTTTTTCTTATCGGAAGCAGGCTGTTTCCCCTTACGCCAGCACCACAAAGCTGGCATTGGCTTTCAGTACAATCTGGGAAGCCTCAGTGTTCGGAAAGATAACTTTCTTGGCTCTTTCTGCCCTGTAAAAGCCCACCCTGTTGATCTCAAAGGCTGGGATGTCCCAAGCTCTGAGCCCAGCTCGCTGGCCGTGTCCCGAGCTGGTTGATGAGTTGATAGGTTTCATTCCTTGCATTTCTCATGTGATATTTATTTTAGTTTTTATTGAACACCACCTGAGGCAGGTGTGGCTGGAAAAGGGGAGGTGGGAATTGCCTCTTGGATACACAGGCTGGGATCTGCAGGGTGTAATTACCCCGCAAGAGTCTAACCGCGTAGCTGGATGAGTCTGCTTCATCTGAGACCTCCCGGGGCCACCTCCAACTTGGCATTTTACAAGTTCCTTTTCTGGGCCGTGTACGTTAGTGCCAGGCAGTGGGTCTTCTGTAGTGAGGCTGCCTTGGTTGCCCACCTGCTCTTAACCTTCTGTGGTCTGTACAGCTTTGGCCCTGAGCAGTCCTGTGGCAGGGCAGAGTGTGGAATATGGCAGAGGTCAAGGGAAGCAGCTGAGTCTCCCAGGTGCCTGGTGCTGGACAAACAAATTATCCAGTCCTTCTGTGGGTCAGGAGCCAGAGAACAGATGCAGACACCGAGTACAGGTGGCACGTCTATTGTGGAGGAGAGGGGAGCAGTGAAGGCTTTTGGTACCTGGGACACATCACGCTGTCTTGCTGGAACCGCCAAACGAGCCAGAAATCAGCCTCTGTGGGCTGATCCGAGATGGACCCCCACTTTCTACACATCCCAGGAATCTTGCTGGAGAGCTGTACCCTGTGGCACATCCTACCCTTTTTGCGATCCCCCTTTGCAGAGGGGGACATCTCTGCTTTCCAGAAAGCATCTCCAGTCCAGTCTCGGCTGTGGTAGTTCCCACCATGCCCGTGCGTCCGCTGAATTTCCTGATGACAGAATTAGTCACTTCTGCATCTGGTTTGTCCAGTCTGGCAGAGTATGGTTGCCGTCTAAAAATACATCATGTGGCTGACTTAGTGAGGAGGAGGGGGAAGGTTTGCTTAAGCATAGGACTTCTGAGATGTCTGTGTGCAGGAGTTGTGTGCAGGAGACCTGCAAATGTGGTAGAAATCTGTCTGTGTGCGCTCCTTTTCCAAGTTCTCTTATGGAGTTGGTACTCCCGGGGAAACTGAGGCACGGCAGAAATGTCTTTCTGATCCTTTCACTTGATTGGCATGTGTCTTTCCTGCCAGGGCACCACGTGGCTGCAGCAGTCACACCAGCCAGGCTGACGCCGTGACCAGAAACCTCTGACGTGCCACCCACGGGGAGCCCTGCCGTGACGGTGGCGGGGAGGGCAGAGCGAGGAGGAGCAAGAGGAAGTAACCGAACCTGTGACTAAGGCAGAGAGAATATCAAGGAAGATTTTCTGTTAATAATGTTTATTGGAGTAGTTTCCTTGAGCAGGGCAAGAGTCAGACCTTGAGTCACTTTGGGCTAGAGATGGTTTCTCGGGGAATCACTGACAAGGTGAGAGCAGGATGTGCGGTCAGATCCTGCCGGGTTTACATCTGCTGTTGGGATGGACTGTTCGGTACACGCGAGGGAGATGTGCAGTGACGGTTAGCTGAAGGAGATTAAAGTTGCAGCTGTCTTTTGCTTGATTGAACTATGATCTTTCAACCCTGTCTTACTTCTGATTCCATCTGGTTTCTGCTTAACTTAGAGGCTGGTGACCAGCCCCGCAGAGGAGGTATTTTTCCGACAGGCAGAAGTGGCAGCAGCAAAGGGGATGTGCAGCGCAGTGAGGGCGCAGAGCAGACTGAGCGACTTGCACGCAGCCGGGTTGGATGCTGAGGTCAAATGGGGGCTTTTCGTGCTGAGTGTGGGCAGGGGAGATTCAGCCTCTTACTCAGAGGTTGGAACATGGCCTGCCTGATTCCCAACCTGATTCGGCATTCCAGTAGTGCTTGGGGGATGCTTCAGTTTCTTTGCCTTGTGTTGAGAAGAGAGTTCGCAGGAATCGCTGTTGCTTACCCAGGCTGTGACACACGGCAGCTCTTCAAAGAAGCTGCACGCAGGTGTCCGAGTTGGCTGGGGAATATAATGGTGGATGTAAGGTATGAGGGTGGGAGAGGGGGGGATCTGCAATAGGGAACTGAGGGCAGGGAGGGAAACCTCTTTGGATCCAGTCTCATATCTGCCTCTAGTCACCGGGTAACTTCTGGCAAGTAACAGTCTCAGTGACTGCTTATGCACTTTGTACAGGAGTAATGAGAAAAATAGCCTCCCTAGGAGTCCCCACACTCCTTTAATTTCACTTGGTGCTATGCTTGTCACTGCTGTCTCAGCTTTGGAGCCAGAACAAACTTACAGAGGCGTGTTGTAATCTCTAGCAGGTTTAGGATCTTTTTTCCCAAGAAGAGCGGCAAAATTATCTAAAGATCAGATGGTGAGTTTTCTTGACTAATTTCCTTTGGTCATGCTGCAGCTGCTGGAGCAGTGTGTGCATTTATATGTGTTGGAGGTGGAGGAGAGCTATCTATTACTTCTGATTTAATCACACTGATTAGTTGCTGCTGTCTATGAGTTTTCTCTGTGCAAAGACATAACCTTTAGCTCGAAGATGATGTTAAAACGCATCAGCCACAGTGTTGTGCAGTCTGACTTTGTGCAGCAGTATCTCCTGCTGGCAGCTGAGCCCTGTTTTCTTCTGGCAGTTTGGGGAAACTGAACTTGGGGATTTTGCAGAGGACCGACAGTACCCTCAGCTGAAGGGGATACTGTCTCAAAATAGGGTTTTCTTTGCTCTCCTGGTAGCCAGAGGACACCCTATTATTTCATTGTGCTGCTGCTACCCCCTGTAACGCTATGCCTCTCGTACAAGAAGCGTGCGGATCCTCTTTCAGGGAAGGAATGCCGTCTAGCTGAACTCAGCCTGCCAGGAGAGTGTGTTATTAAGGCCAAGATTTATCAGCTTGGGTCCACAAATTGTTACTCAGAACACGCAGAGATGCTGTCTTCCCCGGTGAGCTGGAGGCAGGCAGGTCTTCCTCGCTGACCCTGGGAAGGCTGGCAAAGCTGCTGCGGCGTGAACAGCTACATCAATGTGTGTGTATACAGATATACAGATATATGAAAAGGCCCTTGGGGCTGTTTTTCTTGCCGCAGGCTCCTGCAGATGTTAGAAGAGAATGAAATACTTTTCTTTCTGCTCACAGCAGCCATGTATGGGAAGTCCTGGGAAAGCTTGGCACTGCCAGCACAGCCAACGGTGGGCAACGGGAGATGCTTGTGAGACTTGTGGCCCATTTATTTCTTTACCTGGTTTGGGGGAATTTTGCATGGTTTGGAAACTGTTGGGAGCCAGATGGCTGTTTCGAAGACGGTGCTTCAAACTCCAGACAATCTTGACTTGGCTCGCAGAGTTTCTTCATTTAGAAAGTCTGTATGTGTTTAAGCTTTATTTTGTGGGGGTTCTGCTCTCAGATTTCCTTGGATTATATTTTCAAGTTCTTCCTGTATGATCACAGAAGGCAAACAGGAATCAGAGCATCCCCCGTGGGATTGTCCTCTGGTCCAACTGAGTCTTTTCTTTCTTCTGGTGGTGGCTGGATGTTGGTTGTAGAAGCAGCCTGGCACCTCAGAGATGCTGTGCTTCACGTCGGTTTCTTTCTGCAGTAAATCTCCCAAATGAACGAAGCCATCCTTCCCCATGCTGTAGGGGAGAGCTGTCGAGTGATAAACTCAGATTATTCTGAGAGCAGATGGTGCAAAAACTGGTAGGTTGTTCTGCTCTTGACAGCCTTCTAGTAAGTGTTTGCAGAGGAGTAAGGTGCCTGCCACTTCTCTTTCTGTTGTAAAGGGCCTCTGGCAAACGCTGCAGGGAGGAGAGGCTTTGGTGTGGTGTGGAGGGTGGGAGGACAGGTCAGGGAGCAGGTGAAGAAAAGGGCAAAAGGAGCCAGGGAATGGTGCGAGTGGGAGCTGGGCTTTCCTGCAAAGCAAGAGGCTTGGGAAAGGTGAGATGGTGGAACCATTGCACCGAAGGGAAGTGTAGTGAGGGCGCCTGCAGGAGAGCTCGGAGGGCTCAGAGATCCCTCTGTCGACAGGATCTCTTTGTTTTCCTTGTCTTGAGGGGGCTTGTGAGATTTGCATCCAATTAACAGGGGCTTGTGAGATTTGCATCCAATTAACCCGAGCTGTTAGCATATGTTTGTGTCAGCCCTGGCAGCAATCTGACCCGGTGTCCTGTTTGTGGTGATGTTACCCCTTCCGGAGCATGGGGATGCATGTGAATGCAGCAAATCCGTGCTGGCTGGTCCTTTGCCTTGTGGCATCCTTGCTGTGTGTGGTACAAGTTACAAGTGATTACAAGTGATACAGAGCCCCCGAGTTGCCGGGTTCGCGGTAAGACTCAGGAGAGGGGAAAATGGGAAGGTGGTGGCCGGAAAGGTGAGGCGTCCTCATGGTTTGGGCAGTTTGCTGCAGGCAGAGCACCCTTCCTGCCCGGTGGAGGCACAAAAAGAAAGCAGAAGATGTGGTCTGCTCTCCCGGCATGCATTAGCCAGCTTGGGCCGGAGGAGGGGAAGCAAGTGCCGATCTGGGCCCCTGAGGATGCTCTGAGCTGCGTGGGGTCCTCTGAAAACATCTGGATCTGCAGCTGCCCCGGGCCAGAGTGACAGGTAGGCAAGCGGGGCAGAGGATGGAGGGCAGGCAAGCCAAAGGTGTGAGAAAGTGAAACCCCGGGGTACCGAGGGTTTCGCAGCCGATGGAGGGCTCTGTGCTGTGACAAGAGACCTTCCTCTTCCTCACCCAGCCCCATGGGGGGCGGTGGTGGCAGAACGCTGTGCCCAACAGTTGTCATTCCTCATTCCTGGGCGGCTGTTTTAGGACTTGCTCTTCGTTACCCAACACGTCTTGTCCTGAGAGCCTGGCTGGTCGTGGGCTGGGGGGTGTCTGTGTCTGTCTGTGGTTTGGTTTATTTCTTTGAATGGATATTTGCACTGAACCGGGAAATCCCAAACAGAAATAGGGGAGTGCTGTGTGGGCCCAGGAGACGTACAGAGAGTTGTGCTAATGTCAAGGAAGTGGCTCGGTTTCTTCTCTTACGGGAACACTATTAATAGCTGTGCCCCACGAGCTGCAGGTGACACACCTGCCGCATAGCGAGCGCTTGGCAGGGGTGATTTTGTCTGCGATTTCATCTGCCGGCAGGCAGGAATCCTGGAGATTGTGGGCGTCTGACCTACCACCCTCACGGAGGGGTGTGTGGCCTTGCCCTTGAGCCTGCTTGAGCTGATGACCTTGTGTTAGACCCAAAAAGGAATTAGGTGTGTGCAGGAAAGCAAAGTGAAAGCCTTCAGGGTTTGTCCTGCCGTGGGGTGGCTGCGGAGCCGCCGGCGTGGAGGTGTGCCGTGTGCTCTCGGTGTTGGGGAGCTGCTGCGTGCAGGTAGCTCTGCTCTGGGCTGCTTTGTGCTTGGACCTCTCCAAACCAGGCTTTGGGAACAGCCTCTCCACCGTCCTGCCTTCTCTCCTCCTAGGACATGAACAACCTGGAGGAAGGTGTGGAGTTCCTCCCTGCCATGAACTCCAAGAAGATGGAGAAGCGCGGCCCAAAGCAACGGGTGGTCGTCACCGTCGCGATCGTTGTTTTCCTGCTCATCTCTCTCATCACCGGCCTCCTGGTTTGGCACTTCAAATGTGAGTGTGATGTCTGGTGGGTGGTGGTGTGTGGGGTGATATCCTGGGAGCATATCCATGTGGAAAGCTTTGTTATCTGTTATTTGTTATCACACATGACCTCTCTAGCTCTGGGAAGGCTCTGGGAAGCAGGGTGACACCTTTTCCTCCCCCCTGCCCCAATTGCTGGGGACCTGCTATGCCACGGTCCCAGCCCAGACTGCCTTTCCTGATGCCAAACCGCTGCCTTCCAGACAGGAACGTGGCCGTCCAGAAGGTTTTCAATGGCCACTTGCGGGTTCTGAACTGGGACTTCCTTGATGCTTATGAGAACTCCAGCTCACCGGAGTTCGTCATGCTGGCCAGGAAGGTGAAGAGCACGGTAAGAGGTTTCTTGCATCCCTCCTCCTGCAAGCAGAACTTTTTGCTCCTGTCTCGTGGTCGCGGGGATCTTGCCTGTAAGACACATGGAGCTTTGTCACTCCTCTCAGCTCTCCCTGCCTGTTGTGACACTCTGGTGGGTGCAGGGAGCCCACCTTGAAGCTGGGTCTTGGCATCGCAGCTCCAGCCCAGTGCTGCGGTGTCTCCCTGCCTCTGCAACCCGGCGTGTGCTGTAGGAGGCTGCCTGTGCAAATCCCAGGGTCGGTGGATGGGTCAGAGCTGGGAGCTGAGGCAGGAGGGTGTCTGCTCTCTGTGCTGAAGCTGTGGTTGGTCTTGCCGTTCCCCTCAGACTCAGGTACTCGTTGTGCTTCCCCCAGGGAAGAGCTGGGCGAGCTGAGGCCGAGCAGGCTGTGGCGTGCAGCTCTGGGCGCTTCTGGGACTCTCAGCTTTCCCTTTCCTCTCTTTGCCCCCTGCAGCCAGGGATGCTGGTTACGTGCCCTGATTTTCCATAGCAGGCTTGATGCTCTATCTGTCTTTATCCTTTCCCCCCTCCTTGCTTCTAGACATGCTGAACACCCTTCTTTAAACCTTTCAGGTAGAGGAGATCTACAGGAATCATGCAGATATTGGCCCTTACCACAAAGAGACAGTGATAACTGCCTTCAGGTGAGTGTCGGGTGCTGTCTGAGCCCTGTCTGGGAATGGAGGAGGGTGATGCTGGGGTGTTGTGCAGCCATATACCCTCGTGCCTGGGCTGCTGGGGATGGAGGCACCTCAGTAGTCACCCTGAGTGACAATGCTGAGGGGTGGGCAGTGAAAAGCGACCTGAAAATGCACAGTTTTCTGCCAGCCCTCATCACTGTGTGCTGAGGGAGATGTCTTAGGGAAATCTAGGTATGGTGCATCAGAGCCCTGGGAACTGCAGTGGGTGGTGCCTGGCACCTTTGAAAGGGAGTCCCCAGGCTGGCAGGGGCCTTTGCTGGGCACAGTTGGCTTAACTTGTCATTGGGACACCCCCTTCCCCGTGGCCATCCTCCAAAACTGGCTCATCAAGTAGCCTGGCTCCTTCTCACTTGAGGCCTGCTGTCTGTCCTTGCTCTCACCCCATAACTGCCCCTCCCCTGCAGCGAAGGCAGCATCATTGCCTACTACTGGTCAGAGTTCCTTGTCCCCAAGTACCGGGCGGAGAGTCTGGACAGGGCAATGGCGGACACACAGAGCCTGATCCAGAGGTGGAACCCCCGCCTGCGCAACCCCATGCTGAAGGTGGAGTCGGTCGTTGCTTTCCGTGAGTGCTGGTTCTGCTGTCCCTGGGTCTCCACGTGGCACTGGGGAGCAGGGGGACGCGTGTCACTGGAGGGGTAAGCTGCCACTTGCAGCCCCCCCTGGGGTGCCTGGGGCAGTGGGGACCACTGAAGGGTGAGTGTAAGGACCCGGCTTTCACAGCACTGCTTTGATGGGCTGAGCACGCCCAGGGATGCTGCACAGACCCGCTGCCCCTCACTGGAACGTTTTGTGTTCCCCTCTGAGCCCTTCTAGAGAGAGACAGGGATGAATCCTCCCTCCTGCGAGGAAAAGCTTGATGGCTCGGCTCCCCGGAGCCAGGCAGGAGCAGCCTCCCCCTGGCTCACAGGGACAGAGCCCACGAGCGAGGCCAGATCAGTGTGGGTCCTGGGGACAACTTCGGCTTTGTGCCCAGGAACTTTCCACAACCCAAAGGATGTGACACCACCTCTGTTTTCTCCTGCAGCTGCCGACCCCAGCATAGCTTACTCCGCTCGGGACAGTAAGTACAGTTCTTCACTCTCGTAACGGCCTCTTTGCGGTGGTGGTTTCCCTCGCGGGACGGGGCAGGGGCTGAGCAGGGGGGCTCTGCATGCAGGCAGAGCCCGGCGTGCTGCTCAGGGCTGGTTTGAGCTCGGCCAGGCTGTGGCACAGCCCTTGCTGTTATCCAGCAGTGGCACTTGGCCCTGGCTGCCCTTCCCTGGTGTGTCACTTGGCAGGGGGATGCTGATGCTCGAGCGGCACCTGCCCAGGGACAGCCTGCGGCCAGGGGAGCCGTGAGCAGTGCTGGCTCTTCATCTCGGGGAGAGGCAGGGCAGGACCTCCTGCTTTGCCTTGTTAACTCTTGGCTGCTCTCCCGGGCAGAGAGCTGCATGTTTTCCCTCCACGCCAAGGAAGGGGAGATCACCACTTTCACCACGCCGGGCTTCCCCAACAGCCCGTACCCCAACAACGCGCTGTGCTACTGGACGCTGAGGGCGGACGCCAACGCTGTCATCAGCCTGACCTTCAAGACGCTGGAGCTGGAGCCGTGCACGGATAACAGTGACTACATTAAGGTGTACAACTCCCTGAGCCCCGTGGAGCCCCACGCTTTGGTCAGGTGAGTGTCCCCGCTGGGTTCCTGCCCAGCACCGAATCCTGGCATGGCTCTAAGCAGTCCTGCTGGTAACTGAGCTCCTGCCCTCACTCAGAGGTGATCCACGCTGCTTGAGGCTCGCTGTGCCTAATGGATTTCGTCCTTTACTTCCTAGGCTCTGTGGGAATTATGCTCCTTCCTACAACCTGACCTTCCTGTCCTCCCAGAACGTCATGCTCGTCACGTTGATTACCAACAAGGAGGGGAGATTCCCTGGCTTTAAGGCTGAGTTCTTCCAGCTCCCGAAGATGAAAGGTGAGCAGAGGCCTTGGCCCGGTTCCCCCCACCTCTCCCTGCTGCAGGCAGCTGAAGAGGGAGGTGTGGCTGTGGCTGCGGTCAGCTTCCCCGGGGTGCTTCCAGGGCTGGGATACATGGAAGCAGGTCACATCTCAGCTCTTGGAGCTTGCCTTGCCCACAGTGCTCTTGGCTGCTGTAATGATGTCTCCTGAGGAGGCCAGAAGAACTGTGGATTAGACATGCAGATTGATGTATGCAGGGAGCACCTAATTGATCTCCTGGGTTCTCTCCAAGCCTTGGAGCAGAGCTGCTCTCTCCAGTGATTGACTTAACCTTGTTAGAGACCATTGCCTCGGCCTCCTTTCCTGCCTCGGGTGATAGCCAGCTAAGGCTTGGGAAAACCACATCTCTTTGAACCTCTAACCCGTTCTTACCTTCCTGCTAGTCTGCGGTGGGACTCTGAAAGGAGAGAGCGGCACCTTCACGACTCCCTATTACCCGGCACACTACCCTCCGGTCACGGACTGTGTCTGGAACATAGAGGTGAGGACATGAAGCTTGCTCGCTGGCAGCAGACACTGCCCAGAGCCTTAGAGTCTGGTGGGACTGGAGGGAGGCTTCGGGAGCTGGTACCGAAGGCAGAGGAGGCTGTGAGGGGCCTCAACCCTGTGTGTGAGGCTTGTTGTAGCCCCCAGTAGCTGGAGCATTACGCAGGAAGCACGAGAGCACGTGGGCTTTGGGCCAGGCCAGTCGCTTGCTGGCAAAACTGCTGCTGGGGGAAGCCTCCTGCCCGGGGAGGACAGGCTCTGTCAGCAGAGGTCTGGCTTCAGCCCTGCTCTCTGCACCTGTTCGATCTGGGGTCCCAGGGCTGGGGTGAGCCATGGTGACTTTTGGGAAGGTGTTTCTCTTCCTTCTGGGAAATGGACTTCTTTCCGTTATCAGTAATCTTTTGTCCTTCCCCAAGACACAACCCTTTTTCCCTGACCTGTTTTCCATCCTCCAGAAAGCAGCAAGGCACTGACTCTTGCTTCCTTTTGCAGGTGCCCTCTAAAAAGAACGTGAAGGTGCGTTTCAACATGTTCTTTGTGCTGGAGCCCGGGATCCCAGTCAGCTCCTGCACCAAGGACTATGTGCAGATCAACAGCACAAGGTAGGTGTCAGGTGCTGTCTGATGCGCCCTTGGGGTGCTGGGGCTGCGTGTAGCTATAGAGCACCCAGTGCTTTCCTTAAACTTGCTTTGGGAACAAGTGTGCCAGTGCTCTTTGGGATGGGGGGGAGGCAGGAGGGTGCTTAGGGGTGACCTGCTCAATGCCCCATGGTGAGAGGGGAGACACATGCTTGGTTGTGGGGGTTAGACCCTGGGTTTGTGGCGTGCTGCAGCTGAACACCCCACCCCGAGCGCTGTGGAGCACAGCACCGCATGCCTCGCGTGCAGAAAGGCAGAAACATCTGGTGTGGTTTTGCTTGAACGAGCAAATCTCCATCGTTAGGGTAATTGCGTTGCATTCTGTGATGCATCTACTGTTTAATTTACGGTTGGCTATTACACAACCTGCTGTAAGCTGGGCCGAAAAGTCAACTTGGTACTGCGTAGGGGAAGTGATCCGTCTTGTTTCACAATATTTTGGGCAAGGGAGCTGACCCTTCCTCGAAGGGAGAAGGTTTCAAAGCTGGCACCTGCATTTGTGGCCCTGGCTAGTTCCTGCGGTGGTGCCTGCCTAGGGGATTCCCACCAGCCCGCGGTGGGATGGGGTCCTGCAGGATGCACAAATCCCGAGACACGGTGGCTCTGAGGTCAGAGGTGTCGCTGTGTCAGGCAGGGATTTGGACCATCTCGCTCCTCGTCAC
>JAVJGJ010000036.1:3944407-4000084 GCA_035590215.1 Microhierax caerulescens | reverse complement strand
GCTCTGCCCCCCCCCCCAAGAAAGCAGGGGTTCAGCCCTTTGCACGCAGAGGGCGGTGGGGCCGCAGAGCGGACCACCGAGCACCCTCCGTCTCCCTGGCAGAGGCGCGAACGCAGCATCGCTCCTACGCCTGGTCAAACCAGGACGGAGAACGAGGGTTACAGACCCCACTCACGTCAGACGAGCCACGAAACGGCTTCCCAAGCGATCCTCGACAAAACACAAAGCTTCCCGTCGCACGATGTATTACACTACCACAGGCTTCTTAAGCGCTACCAACTTTCCACCCTGCCCTAAATATTTCTGGAATTATCTGAGCAGCGGACCACTGGACTTGCTTCTGGTTTTGTCCCTTGCACGGCCACACTTTACAAAGATTTATTTCCCCCTTCTTGTGCGGGCTCCCATTTGACCGAATCCAAGGTCTGATCCCACTCATCTTTCATGGAAAACTGCTTTATCCCATCATGACCGATCTATTTAGCAGACGATATTTTAAGAATTACTTCAGCATTACAGTCAAGCTACCGGTTACACAGCACTGGCAGCACAGACAGGATAAGCAAAGAAAGCGATCCATGGGAAAATCCTCAGCTTGTTAAGAAAACCCCAGCTTCTTGACTAAGTGCTAGGCACAAGCAAAGCCCAAAATAAAACCAGCAATTACCACCAGCTCTATGCGCCATGTAGTTCAGTGGTGAACTTTCCAGTTTCCACCAGTTGCAGGTACGCTTATATTCTACAGAAGAAAACCATCCACAAACCTGTAGCTCCTATAAAGGACCGCAGCCCTCGGTACTGGCCCTACCTACGCTATCGACGCTTGTCAGTCTTCAAGTGGCATCATAAAATCCTCCTTTCAAAAGCCTTTTTATTCAGGACACGCATCGATGTGACCCAGAAAGAGTTAACCAGTACTCCAGTAATTTGATGAGCGTTAACCCACTATAGCTTCACACTGTCCACTCCAAGCTGGAATCGAGGAGGGGAACAGGTCAGGTGGAGGATTAGGAAAACATCTCTCATGGTGAGAAATCTGCCAGGCTCCCCAGGGAAACGATGAAAACCCTGCTCCTTGAGTCACTTAAAACTGGACCCAGTACAGGAAAATCTGGTGTAGGGAACAAGCCTTCCCCCATAGGGGGAAAATGGAGAAGTTGGATGACCTCAGATCTTTTCCACCTCCAGTTTTTGTGGTTCCAGAAATGTGCAGAGGCGATAGCTTACACAGCACGGGATAGGTAAGTCGGATGATCACCAATTGCTACCAAACCTGCCAGCGCGAGTCAACCCCATGAACACAGCTCACGGAACAGCATCTGGGCGCTGGACCGCTAGGGCTGCACCCAGCTGGAGGCGAGGGGTGGCTTCTAAGGAGAGAAAAAACATTAACATCTGCAAAAACCTACAACCTACGCAACAGCCAGGGCAACACGGGACCGCCAGCTTACGGCAGCCACCCCGGTGGCTTTTAACCTTGACTGGTTAAATCTCCAAGCTCAAACATTTCAGACAGGAGTTATAGGACAAAGGATTTACACCTCACATAGCGAATGCACCATGTTTCCGTGTCTTCAGGCAAGTTCTTTTAGTTATTTACCGAGTCAGAGTCCTCAGAAAACCTAACAGTCAAGGAAACGACCCCAGTAACACCGCACAGGATGCTGCTGGTTTTGTTGTTGTGTAAGAGCCACGTTTTTCAGAAACAGGCTTACTTATTACTAGCTAGGGTGAGGAAAAAGGCTAGGAAAAGCTCATTCCTTGATTAATATCAGCCTCTCGCACCTTCTTTTGAAGACAACTGCTGCTAATGCCTGGGAGATACTGGACTAGACAGATCATGAGTTTCCTAGCAAATCCCAGCAAGCACAAGATAACTCAAAAACACGCAGTTTGTCCTTCATTCTCCCGTACTTCAGTGAATAAACACACAATGAAAAAAAAATAAATAAACCCTCTGAGCCTGCCTGCATCTCTGGAATGCAGAAGTTGCCTGTGCAAAGACACTTGCCCTTGACAGAGACTTGGCAGATCAGCTGGGAGGTCTATGACTCTTGTCATTCTAGCAGAGCACCAGCCTGCCTGTTAAAACAGGGTATTTGCACAATGATGAATTCCGATTTCGAGATAATTTATAGCCTTAGTAAATAAACAGGCTTACGGCTGTTTAAACAGTCGTATACAATAGCTCTGGGCAAGCACACTGAAGAACAGAGGAGGTGCCTGAGCTGGGAACAGGCAGCAGAGCAAAGCAAGTGAAACCCAGGACACTTCCCATCAGAAGTTAAATCCTTCCCGCCTCAAAAACAACACCTCACCCCACTCCCTCAAACATAGTTCTCATTCACCCTTCTACTCACACGCCTGCGCCAGAAATCCAAGACATCTTTAACACGACAGGGTATCGCGTCACCTTTCACCACCTGCCTTTTACACCGCTCGGTCCAACTGGCTGCACGCGGGTTCGCTCCCGTTTCACCCCACCTGTCTGGGCAACCGCGTGCAGCAAGAATTGTAGTTAGAACTTCTGCTGCTGTTAAGCTTCTGTACTTTTTTGTGGTTTTTTTTTTTATTATTTATTTTATTTGGTTTTCTTTTGGTTGTTGGGTTTTTGATTTGTTTTGGTTTTTTAAATGGGATCAATAGTACTGGAAAGCCGGCAGACTGGTTGAGACACTGAATTAAGACACCTTTGAAACCAGGGTCGTGGGGATCCACTTCACTTCCATTCTGTTACCAGAGGTGATTTGGAGGGGCTGCACGTTCCACGGCACAGGGACAGCCACGGCCATCGGGGCTGGGGCAGAGGCAGGGCAGGAGCAGAGACTTTGCTTCGTTCTAGCTGGATCCCTCCAGGCAGCCCACGCCAACCTGCTCTACCCAGAGCAAGATGAACTATTAAGGGCTGGAGGCACCAACTTGGGAGAAAGCAGCTGAGAAGTGCAAGAAAGGAAACAGCCAGCCTACAGATACCGAGACACGTGAATGCTCTGGGCAGTGGAATTATTCTGGACAATGCAAGGCACTGGATATTCCCTAGCAGTCATGGGATGAGAGGAAAAGGAAAATTTCAGCTGCCTACCAAGGACCACTCCCAGAAGGAAGGTTCAGATGAATCTCTTCTTCCAGGGAAGGGACAGAGCGTTCTCCCTGCAACCAGCTTATCCCCCCGCCGCGGCACGCAGGGGAATATAGGAACAGCCCTGCCACGGCCAAGAGCACGGAGGAGATTAACTCACTCCCTCCCCCACACGCTTGTTCCTATAGATCAAGCGACTCGGAATATTTATCCCACGTTTCGCTCGTGCCTATGGGCCTGCTTGGCTCGCCGCCCTGAAGAGATTACAAGCAAGGAAAGGTAAATAGCTAGCCAAGAGCGGCAAGGCTTTGGCCGCACGCAGCGGCTGGGAGGTGCTCAGCCGGGCTCCCACCCCGAGCGAAGCTGTGATGGCTCGGAGCACTGCAGCCGGCTGTTTGCTGCTGGGCTTGCCGGCACCTGGGCTGGGTACGTGGGCAGGGCAGCAAGGACAGCCCAGCAAGATGGAAAGGGGTCTCGGCCATACCTTATGCCAGACCAAAGGAGAGCATGAGTTAGAGCCAACAGGAGCCACGGATGAGGGAGAAGGCAGTCCTGTCCGTGTGGGATCTGAATGGCCTCTCCTGGACAGGAGTAGCTTTACGCCCGGCTGCCCCTACCTCATCAAACAGCCTCAGGCAATCCTCTCAGCCCTTCCGCCTCTTCTCCAAGTTTGGACAACGCTTCAAAACCACCGTTGTAATAAGAAAACACACAAGACATTCCTACTACAGCAGATGACCTCATACAGACACGCAGGCGGCTTCCTCCCAGCAAACACGTTTCACAGAGATGACGTTCCCTCACCTGAGGAAACAGCACAAGGCTGGCAATAGCTCCCAGGAGCCTTGAGCGTTGGTCCCTCTCCAATTCCTGCGTTTCACCCAAAGTGAGCGCAGCTCGTGCTGTGAGGGCTGCCAGGGCTGCCCATCCCTCCCTCGCCCAGCAGGATGGGTTCACGGATAGGCGGGAGGAACGCTGAGCACACGTCCTGGTCCTGGTCCTGGTCCTGGTCCTGGTCCTGGCCCGGGAGGTTGGCCTCAGAGCTCATACACTTGAATCTGGAGCTGAATTGCCGCACAAGTCAGAGAAGCTCAAGATACAGCCCGAGTCATGTCTACACACGTGCTACGCCTATGTCTGAGCCAACTGGAAGTCCTGTGGCTGCCTTAATTCGGTGCCAAATCAGCACTGAGGGATCCCACGCTTTATTGAGTTCAGTGCTGCTCTGAGGGTGCCAGTTCAGACCTGGTTCACGTCCAAACCATCTCTGAACACAGGCAAAGTGAGCACGCACCTACCTGCAGAATACCACGTAAAGGCACCCAGAAAGAAACAGGCCAGGTGCAGAGCGAAGTCGGGCTCTCCAGGGACATCATCTCAGCCTCCCGAAGGTTAATTCTCCAATATCCTGGAGCACCTTGCCCGGAGGATGATGAGCCACGGTAGCGAGCTACCTGAAGTCACAGGGCACGCGAGAAAAATAAACTCAGGTTGGCTCAGGCTTCATCTCACGTCTGACCCACAAGACCATCGGACTAGCTGGGGTGCCTCGCACAGGGCTAGCGCCCGCCGGTGCCACACAAGCCACCCAGGGACACCTCGAACCCCTTCACTGCCTCTCCTTTAACCCCTTCACTGCCTCTCCTTGCCCAGGAACTCGGAGGAGCTGAGGCTCTTTCCCAAACCTTCCCACCAGATCTAGTTTCTGCTCACAGGCGTAGGTGTTACCGAGAATCGCTGCTGCTGGGAAGAATTGTTCCGCAAACAGGCTTTGAACGGGATCCATATAGAAGAGGTTTGTATTTCCTGAATGGAAACGAAACCCCTTTATATAGGCTGCATCGGAGATTCAAGGGCCAAACTGTTCCCTTCAGACCTTATTTTCTTTGGACCTTGAGTATACCCCACATGAGACATCTGGCACGGAGCTTACAGGATACAGTTTGCTTTGGCACCGGCCGGGTTTTGGAGCTCACAGTGTTTAAATAGGATTTTATGAATTGAACAGTCTCACTCTCTTCTGTAGCGCCTCAAATTAAGGTTTCCACATATGCCTTTAATAGAGATTTGCTAAGACACTTATTGCATGTTAAATAAACATCACTCAGTGAAATAGAACACCCTCATTGAGGATTAACAAACACACAATTCAGTCGGGCTGCTGCAGCTGTTAAACCTCAAATGCAACTTCAATGTCATCATCAGTCATTTTATTAAGATAATAATTGCCCTATTAATGCTAATTAAATGACTAATGCCTTCACGCTGCTGTGACGCTGTTCACCGGTAACCCCCAAAGCAGATGCAGCAGGCAATCCCCTCTCCGCCTCCAGCGAGCCCCCGGTTAGTTAACAATTAGTTCACTACCCCAAATAAACTTCCAGACAGAAGTCAGAGAGGGTTTTGGAGAACGAAGGGCGTTGTATGCAAGAAAGCTAACGTCTTCTTGAAAAATTATGGGCAGGTTAGTTAATCTTGGGTTGAGAGACCCAAGCCTGGTCTTAACCAGGTAAGCAGGGCAGAGCAGTAACTACTGGCCAACGTCACCAGCTGTAGGGCTAGCAAAGGAGAAAGCATCACTGCTCTAACCACAGGGTCCCCTCACACACAGATTATGCCACGAACACCTCCCCAGGACCCTGTCTGGAGGGCTGGGGAACCCAGGCCACCTGCCCAGCGCTCTGCTGGGGCACTCTGAGCCACCCAGGAGCCAGAGGAGGACGGAGGATGCTGACCCACAGCTGGCACCGCTCAGGGTGACCTCGCAAGCTCAGCTCTTTCCCCAGGAGAGCCTCGAGCAACACATACCCCCAGCTCTGTGCCTCGTAGACCAGCCCCAGCTGCTCAGCCCCCCAGCCGAGGCACTCGTGCAGCAGTCGGGAGCACAGTGCGCTGCTCGGGCTGACCTTCCATCACGAGATGGACCAGATGTTCCCGCATGGGCTACGGAGGGGCTTAGCAGCAGCCTCGGCGCCTGCAGCCAAAGCTATGTTGTAACACTTGGCTGCCTAGGCAGAGAGATTCCCCTGCCCCTCATTCCCAGATTTTTGGTAATGATTATTACTAGTAAAGTTTAAAATAAAGAAAGCAAAAGTGGATTCCTTGCATCCTCGTCATTTTAATTGGAAGACGATCTTCCTTACATGGTAAACGTAATTGACCTCATCTCAGAAGAGGCAGGGAGGAGCAAGTTATCATTCTCCATGTGATAGCAACCGTTACTGCAGCTCAGGGATTCGACCTATTAGCACAGGCAGGCTCCCATTTGTTAAGACTATAAAATAACACATTGCCAAGCCCTATAATGGACTGCAGATTTAGATATTAATTGTTAAAGTATCTCTGAAATGTACTATGTTAAAAGGGAAATGACCTCATGTTTCCTTTGAGACCCTTCACCTTCCTCCTGCTCCAAGAATCTTCTCCTTGCTCCAGCCCCTGCCATCCCCTTGCTGCACAGGACTCCAGCACAACTTGCACGAGCCCTTTTGCAGGGCTCGGTTCACTCTCTAAAGCAATGTCAACCAAACCCATCTCAAAAAAAAAAATGAAAAGACGCCTCGTTAACCTGTTCGCCTCTCACTCAAGGTTCCTCTACTGGCACTGAGGGGACAAAAGGAAAAGAAAAGGGGCAAGGGAGTGTGTGCTGTGGGGGGGGAACTCAGATTCAAGCCAGAAGGTTTGTGAAAACCAACCTTCACAGTTCAGGTCACTTCGTGACTAGACACGCTGTGGTCTGAAATGAGAGAACAAGGATGAGAGAGAAGATAGACCTTTGCTGATCCCTGAAAATTTTTCCACAGGAGGTACTGCCCACACGTGGTACAGCAGACTGAGACCCCACAGCCCACCCAGGCACCCTACACCCACCCAGCTGGGAACACGGGGCTGCATCCCTAAGCATCCCCACGGGTCTTTTCCATTTCATTCATTCCTTTCCTAGTCTTAAGGATCAGTAAGCAAACAGGAGCACCAAAAGGCTCTTGAGATACCGAAGCACACAGAGATCACACCAGCGTGCCAGGCTAGGCATGTCTGAAATTCAGGGTGCTTGGAATCAGAGCATGATCTCAACGGGAGAGAAGCACTGAATCCTACTCCAAGCCCGAGGCTCCAGAGAAGATGTTTGGCAAGACCAGGAAAGGGAGGCCGGTAACCATGACAACCGCTCATTTCTTAGTACCAGACAACGACTCCTGAAGATACAGGTCCCATGGCCACCGCCTCCACCCCCCCCACCCCCCCATCCTGGGAGGGCTCTCCATCAGTCACGCCACACACAGAACAACACCCAGGAAGGTACCACAGGCTGCCCCTCAATTCAGAGACCCCCTCCCAAGGGGGATACCCCCTCTCGGCACGGGCAGGAGCTGCTGAATGCTACACTCCTGGGACACAGTCTTCTCCATCTCCCAACTCACATGGGCAGATGCCAGGCAGTCACCTCCGAGCATCTGACTTCCAAAGGCTGGGAAAAACAACTGGGAAAGCCACATGAAAATTAACGACACGGGTGCTAAGAAACAGACAAAGCTTAAGGAAATCCACCATTTCGTGGCAGAGCTTCACCCACCTAGAAGAGCAGAAACGACTCTGAAACGTGTAACTTCATCCTCATTGTTATTCACCAGACACGTCAGGTAAGCAGCTTTCACCTCCACTGGGCAACCACATCACTGGTTTTTATGATCTGTGCACAGCACATAAAATCAGGAGTAAAATTAAAACTATTCCGAACTCAGCATCAACACGATGGTGATGCAAGTAAAAGGAGCTGAACAACACAGCCCCCTCACCCACCCCCCAGCCCACCTCCCAGGCATCTCAAACAGCTCACACAAGTTCAATTCTTCCCTCTACCTTTCACCGCCTTCCCGGCGGCTGTGTCCTCCCAGCACTTCAGGCACCTTCTGGGCGCGTTGTCTTCTCAGCAGGTTCCTCTGGAGACCAAACAGAAGCTGCTCCACAAAAAGCTTCAGTTCTTCAAGACGGCCATTTGTTGGTGTGCGAGGGAAAGGGCTTCCAGAACCCTGGCCACCTGAGGCAGGGCTCCAGCAGCTGGTTGAGCTAGAAACAGAAACTCAGGAGCAGGGGGAAACCCTGCATTAATTTTGTAAGTTTATTAGGTTGAGGCCTCATCTCAGGCTTTTTCTAGATGACCTTTGTGTTGTCAGTGTGAGGGTTTTTTTATAAGAGCTAAAACACACCCCCCTTGCCTCCTCTCCCAGCAGCATTCCCCAGCTCTCCACTCCCCAGAGCACGATTAGATAGAAATACAGCCACCACTCAGCTTGACCCCCCCTCCTCAATTCAAAGAGCACTCACACATCAGCACGGTGCTGTACCACTCGCTTCTCACCTTGGTTTTCCTCCACACCACCAACCACAGGATCCTGAAAGCAGCACAGCTTCATCTCCTGGATCTGACGCAAAGCAGTTTCAATCAGGATCCCCAACATTCACCTCCTGCAAAACCCCAGCCCCATTTAGAGTTCCTCTCCTCTTCTCCAAGCTTCCAGCCCCCCCGCAGGGCAGCAGAAGCCCACTGGGCAGGAGGCAAGGCTAGCCAGCTCTCCCCCCCCCGAGGAGCAGCATTTAAACCCCACCAGGTGCTCACATTTAGCTTAACTGGCAGATTTGGGTCAAACCGCACTGGGTCCCAAACCGAGCCTGACCTGAAGTGAACCCACCTCATCCCCACTGCAGATGTGTGTGTCCCCCCCCCATCAACGCCCGCTCAATCCAGCCAGCTGCCCAGGCGGCTCCCTCCATGCCAAGGAAAGCTGCCCCAGGGGCTGGCTCCCAGGTGACCACTTAGCCAGCTGAACTGGGAGTCACGCTGCCTGCGCTCAGCTCCCGGCTCCGTGCGAGTCACACCATCTCCCTGGGCTCAAGCCCCCGTGCCAGGATCAGGCGTCTGCTCTGTGGGGACCTTTGGGGTGGCTGTAGAGCAGGGCACGCACCCTTCCCGTGCTAAGGCAAAAGCCGATGCATTCCCACACGGGCCCCATCTCAGAGGTCGCCTATTCAGATGGGAACGTTGGCCAAGAAGAAAACAGCCCGAGAACCTGTATTTTCCTGGCTAGTTCATCATCCTTGAGCACCAGCTCTTCTGCAAGGCACTCTGTGCCATCCACGCAGCCCAAAGAGAAAGGCTGTGCTGGAAGGAGAGCCAGGAGTGTTTCACATGTCAGTGTCTGCAGCTGCTGTGTTGATTTTAAGGCAACACATGCGCCCAGCGAAGCGGAGAGGTTAACATAACCCTGTCACTGCTCAACGCTACGAAAAGCATGAAGGTTCGAGGAGTGAGGACAGAGATCTGCGGTCAGGACGCAAAAACCTTATTTGGCGATGTACTGGTTTAAAGACACAAAAGAATAAGAATGGAAACAAAACGTACAGAATTTCACAACTGACATCAAACAAGCTCTTCAAAATGAGCTTTTAATTAAACTATATTAAAGGGTGTCGTCCATCCGTCCGTCCCTCCCCTTTTTTTTTTCCAGTAAAAAAGGACAGGACTTTAAAGCTGTGCTCTTCTTTAAGAGACCTTGTAGAATAGTTCTTGTGAGGAGACAAAAGTTGTTGGGGGGTTGAGTTTTGAGCTGGGGGAGACAGGTACCACCCTGCCTTTGGCAGGAGCAGCAGAAAGGAGAAGAAGATGTTTCTAGCCCGGGATGTTGACTGGTTGATCCAGTTCAACCCCGTTCTTTCCCGATTTCCCGACTAAGTGCAGACCGCTCGAACGGGAGAGCTCAGGGCAGTGTTTCAGATGGAACAGTCAGGCAAGTGGTCTGCTTTAACCCCTGCACGGGGGTCTCGTAGGGGCTTTCTGTCTGCAAAGCAGATGCACACATGTAGGTTGGGAAATGAGGAGGGAGAAGATACAGCAGGGACAGGAAAGGGGAAAGGCAATCACGGTCTACAACTCTGTGTTGTGTTTCGAGCCCGTGGCTGCAAGTTTCTCTTCCTTTACTTCCAAAAGACTTCTTACCCAGCTTTGCCCGGTGCTTTGCAACAGGGAAGAAGGTGCTGTGTGAACACAGGGTCTGAGTCTTGCCTGGGAGCCCTTCAGCTGGTGAAAAACCACAAATGCAGATAAAAAAAAATTTAAAGGATCCCACAAAAAAAAAAAAAAAAAATCAGGGAAAAAAATCTCTGCTGGACTAAATAAGGAAATGAATTCCCCTAATTACCACAAGATGCTCCCCAAGTCTGACAGTATCTCTTGGAGCAGATGTGTTCAAATAATATTTCCTCAGCTTCCAGCCTGCGTGGGCAGATTCCAGCACCAGCCACTAACGTTAAAATGTACCTAATGAGTATAGACATTAAGAAACTGCCTTGGCTTACGGTGTCTGCATTTTTCCCGTCCTCTAGGCCAAATTGCAAACGTTTTGTTGGTATTATTCACATCAGAAAGTGCTTGATTTGAACAAAAAAAACCCTAAACCACTACAAGCTGGATCCATGAAAGCAATTGCTAGAAAGGAAGGACTGGAGGCCTTGGAGTTCTTCTGTAGAGACAGTAAGCACAGAGGGGCAGGTCTGAGCTTTTTCTAGCAGTGACAGCACGTTCTGCCTGCCTTGCTCAGAAGCCCCTGCAGACGTTACTCAGGGATGAAGAATTACACGCGCTCACACATACACCCCAAACAGGTTTCTCTCGCTAATTTCCCATGTGATTTGCTGTATGCGAACCCCTGCTGCACGGCGATGGAAGTTCTTGGAGCGATGTTTTCTCCGAGCAACAGGCAAGTTTGCAGCTGCAGAAATGCAGCAAAAAAATATGATGCCAAGTTTTTCTCCATTGGGCTTCCCTTGCTGCTTGGGAAGGGACTGTCCAAGGACCTTGGAGAGCCTGCAGCAGACGCAAGGGCGAACGCTCTGAGTTCTGCCATCCGTTGCCCTCTGCCACCGCTGTTCTATAGCTGCTTTACAAACGTTTAAGTGGAGATCATTGTACCAGCTTGTAAAGAATAACTTCGCAAGAGTCTCCTTTCCACCTGCCTCTCCCTTCTCCCCATTCCCTTGCACAGAGCAGGCTCTCTCCTCTCCCCTGCTCAGTAATCCACACTTAGGCTCAGAAAACAACTGCTTTAATTAGACAATGGTTGCTTGAAACAGGCAAAAAAGTCCTGGAATGAGGGGACTCTGGGAAAAATTGCCTTTGCCTGTGGTAGCCACCTGACCTCTTATCCGAGCGATGCCGTGCGTGTCCCTCGCAGGGCTCCATAAGGACAGAGATGGGACAGCTCCTTGAAAGAGCTGGAAATTAAGAAATGTTACTTGCAACCTGGCCAGTTAACCCTTCCAAAGGTGCGGGACAGGTCCCCGCAGCACTACGCTGACAGCAGGTATCTTCCCTGCCTGTTCCGAGCTCGGTTTCAGAACCCAAGCTCTTGTCCTCCTCAGGGCCTCCCTCTCTACCCCCACTCTCCATCCTCATTTCTGAACGGGCTCCAAGGTTGATTTCCTGCGTGTTTGAATAGGACCAGCTTGACACAGCCTGCATTGGGATGAAATCACCAACTTGGCTTGCCTTCTGTCTGAAAAACAAATCCTTCTGCAGGGCTTTCATCTAGAAAAAGGACAAGGATTCTGAAACACAGGCAGGCCCCTGCCAAGTTCCTGTGAACTGCTGCCTGAGTAAAGCTTATGTTTGCTGTGTATTTAGCTTAGCTTTAATAAAGGTTACCGAGCTGCGATTTGACGCTAAAAATAATCAATGAACCTCCTCCTGTTCGCTCCCCTGGCAGCTGAAAATAAGGAAGTCAAAACACAGGTGAGATATGGAGCGCGTGCAAGGACGAGCTGTTTCCAAAGAGGGATGGAAGGCCACGCACGGGGAAATCTCACACGCTGCACGAGCAAAGGCCGGGGCAAGCTCGGAGAAAGGGAACTAAGACACCGGCCTCAACGCGAGAGGACCTTCTGCCATGAGCCAAGTATTTAGGTTGTGATGGGAATAAAGTCTTCTGGGATATCTGGGCTTTGGCTTTCCCGTTACTCTGCAGAAGATGGTGATGCTGCTGCTAACTTCTGGGGAGCCGGCAGCTCTGCACGCACGGTGTGCAAGCAGCATCGTGCAAGGTGTGTGACACGTGTGGGGGCCTGCTGCACGCTGGGGCTCCTGCACTGGTTTTGGGACAAGGTTGCTTCTATCACAGTCCTCCAATTTGACAAGCAATCGATGGGCTGTTCCAGCTTGGCACCGTTGGCAGTATTTACATCCTAAATGAGCGAGACGCCAAAATCATTTTTTGATTTTGTACTATTGTACTGGGTTTACCCCTAAACCTTGAAACTAGCCCAAGGCGTGTCTCTACCCTGCCCCAACGCTTCCAATTTCCTTTTCCAGAAGAGAAAATACAGATTCTGTGCTCACAGGAAAAGGAGCGGGATGGGCAGTATGCTGTCCTCTCCCCAGCAAAACGCTGCAGTGGAGAAGTGCAATAGGAGCTGTGGGCTCAGCGATGAGTTTGTTACACGAGGGTTCCAGTGCTCCAGGAGTTTCTCAGCCCAGCTCATCAGCCCAGTCCTCCTCAGCTTAGGTGAACCACAAAACGAGGTGCTACAGCCGTACTAGGCTGTGAAGGTGTTTGCCAGGTGCACACAAGCAGCTACAGGCAAGGCTGGGTTACGTATCTATTCTGCAGGAGCCTGCACTGATCCTGATAACATTTCTCCTCGTCGGAGAGCCGGGGTCTGAAAGCCACCATATGGTTATCATTGGTACCGGAGAAGCATGTGGCCAGGACATGTGTAACTCACATTTTCCTCTGGACCACACTCAGCCTGCACTTGTTTATTGTGGGGGAGGGACTGGAAAAATCATTGACTCACCGTCAGGAACAAAACATTTCAAATCTCGTATTGAAAATGACTTGTTTTTTTTTTTAACAAAGCTTTTCTGCTGGTGCAGAGGAAAGGGAACAAGGACTGAGTGGGAAAGTTTGGGGGCCGCACAGCGTTTTCCCCCAGTGGAGAGAAGAACGAGGGATACGCGGAAGGGACAGCTCTTTCTGGCACTGCTCTAGCCGACGTCAGGTTTCTACTCTGACCTTGCTCGAGTCTGCACCTGCTTGAACCCATACAGAAAAAAAAAAAAAAGAGCCACGCTACCTCTATTCCTCAAGTCACGCCTGGTTTAGGTATCGCTGCACTTGGAAATGTCTCCATCGGAAACCAAACTCAGATGGGCACCTCCGTGTTTCTAACTGCCCACTCATCAGCTAAGCTGTAACGATGCAGGCAGACCAAAACTGTGCTCTGCAAATGCCCATACGGGGCTCAGACCAGCACGCTGGCAGAGGAGGGGACCGCAGGTTTAACGCAGAATTCGGTGCCTTTCAAGTACAACACACAGCTCTGCTACACATTTACTGATAATTTTGCAGCTTTGTGCCGCAGCTTACCTATATTAAATGGCTCCAAGCTTGCAATCAGGTGTCGTTTTAACAGTCTTGTATGACCAGCAGTGGAAGAAGAAAAAAAGTCCGTAGAAAAATGGAAATCAGAAAAACGGCTGCGGGCAAAAAGGCCTCAAATGTGGGCAGCGCTACCCTCTGCCCTGTCGCACAGCTGAATTCGACAGCTGCACTCGTGTCCGGTTCAGCGAGGCTGGCTGAAACGCATTCATCTGCTTGCAAAGCTCCTGCAGATCTAAGGAGGCTCTGCTGGGTCTAAGATTTGAGCCAAGCTTAAGCCTGGATTCTGTCGCGTCCAGCTCCATTTGCCACGACGGGTTCTGCCAAGCTCGCCTGAGCACGGGAAAGGCTTCCAGTTCTAATTCTCAGCTCTGCTCTCTTGCCTCTTTCCGTTCTCCCTCTCTCGTTCTGCTGCTGGAAAACACACGAACAATGGAGATTAGCCAGAGCTCAAAGGCCTTTCAAGCGTTCTCCAAAAAAGCACGAAACCTCTGTCTCTGTTCCTTGCTGGCGTCACACAAAGCCAGTTCTCACCCCACACACTATCCCGGACATCTGAGAACAGAGAGTACCTCACAAAAATGAAGGGGGTTCCTGTCCTCAAATCTAACGAACAATGAGATGACTGAACATCTGGAGGAACAGATGCTTCTCATATCCCCAGCCGGCGCGTTGCAGCGTGTGCTTTATGCCACCCAGGGCTGTCTACCCTCGAAGAAAGGGAATATGGGCTCCTGGGCAGCGCGGAGCCCGTCAGCCGGCGGTCAGACAGCTGTGGGTTCACCAACACGGAGATGTGCAGTTGGTGTCTCAGTGCAAAGAGCAGACGGAACAGCGCTGTTCGCCTGATGACCTCGGAAGGCACAGCAATGGCAGGGTGGTACCCACAGCACGGGATAGACCAGGAGTCGCGGGGGGTGAGCTGCACGCGTGTGCAACATCGGCGGGCTTGGCCCGACGCCCCACGGCCCTTCTCTTTAGAAAATCTTATCTCTCAGCTCACGGCAGGGCGTGCAGGAGAACTGACTTGCTGGTTCGCTGTGCAGAGTCTCCAGTCAGGACATCTGCATGTAAAGAACAGGGACTAAATGGGCAACCATCAACTGTCAACGAGGGATTCCTTTTTGCAGCCGAATCCCACGGCTGGAGCAGGAGCCTCCCGTCTCCTGTTGCAGACCAAGAGCAGACAGGAACAAAATACACCTGTCCTTTAGCCGCGACACCTGAGTGCCCTGCTCAGGTACCACGTTTGCTCTGCCTAGCACCCAAGGAAGCAGGAGCCGCTCGCTTCACTTCCCAGAGTGGCAGCACAGACCCGCTGAGCCTGCCAAGCCGAGGTTTCATGGGAAGGACACTCTGAAGACTGACCCCGTGCTATTTTCACAGCCCAGCCCTTTGCAATCTCACCTTTGGAGATGATACCTGCCGGCTGCGAACGAGGAGAGCTGTGCTGGGCAGGTCCCACCTACCGGCACCGCCAAAGGGAGATGAGGACCTTGCAAGTGCCACAGCTCTAGTCTGTACTCAGCTAAGCTGAGCCCCTGAACTCCAACCTCGTGGAAGTTTACAGTTCAAATCCACAAGGTATTATATCTAGTTCAGTCACTTCCAACACAGTCACTAAGCTGCCAAGCAGCAGCGTTGGGAGTTACATAGCAATAATCCCAGCCTGAGCTTCTTGTGGCATCATAAATTGCCTGTGTCGTCAGTCAGCAGAAACCTGAGAAGAAATTCTTTCCTTTGCAGTTAATTATTTCCAAGCCTTTGCAGCCTTAGCAGAACTGGTGAAAGGTGCTGAACTGACAGCCCTGGAGGAACAGGCTTTCCATTTGTCCACAGAGACGGGCAGGAGCGAGCCAGTAGCAAGAACTTCAACCTGCTCTGCCAATGTGCTGCAACACTTGTGCTCCACTTGGACAATTCTTCTCTCCTACCAGTCCATGCTAAGCAGCTCTGCTCGTACACCCCCAAAAAACCCCCAGCCTCAGACTTGTGTGGCTTATTTGCAGGGCCAAAGCTAATGTGAATTTTAGCCCGTGTAGCTGGCAGCCCTCTAAGGGGGAAGCAGCCTCCTCCAGACCCGTTGCTGACGTTTATCATGGCCAGGTGCAAATCTTCTTGCGCTGGCTTAGCGCCATGAGACCAGCATGTTTTTAAGAATTTCACCCTCCTACCAGACAGTGTTTTTCAATATTTTGCATTAAATCTTCTGCTGTATTTGATTAGCCTGCAGCAGCTGTTTTCCACTCTCACAACAAATCATAAATCTATAAGCTTATGTGTGAGAGACTGTCTGTGCCTAAGAATGCTTGTGTCTGAGAACCGCGGGGCTGCACAGCTGTGTGGGAGCCCGTACCTGAACACAGGCTTGAGTGAGATACAGCAAATTGATAAACTCTCATTCATAATCCAGTTTGAATCTACGTTGGAGGCTGTATGATCATGCAGGGTGTTTCATAAACGTTTGTGTATGCACGCGCGTAAGAATTCCTGCTTGGATATGCAGACAAATTTGTGTAATTCCTTAAATGAGCATTCCGCACTGAGAACATGGGAATCAACGTTAATACACACTCAGTGGCAGCAGCGTGAGCTGTTCACATACTTCTGCGAAGGAAGGTGAGTTTTAGCACAAGCATGTAGGACACACGAGCATGGGAATAGCAGAGCACAGGTAAGAAAGCGTTATGAAGCCTTGATGAGCCCATGCCCGTGCACAAAAACACACGTCCACGTGCAATCAGGTTTGTGCATACTCAGTCAAGAACTGCTTGTTGTGAGGCCAAGATCTTCTGTCCCGTGGCAAATTCAGATAAGGAGAGCAAATGGCTGGAAGAGAAGGGAGGGGAAACTGCTACATACATTACAAAAAGAAAAAGAAAAAGAAAAGGCGTTATTCAAAGACTATAAAAGGCAAAAGTTTGGATGAAGGAGAAGAGAGAGGGTTGCCAAGTCGTTACAAAAAAAAAAAAAAAAAAAAAAAGAAGGAGCAAGCTGCTGCCAGGTCTTGGCACGTGTGCTTTTACTTGTATAAATCAGTCACTCTAGACCTATGGTAGTTCTTGCTGACAAGCTGTCAAGCTCCTTGGCTGGGGGAATAGGGCATGTGCTTTACATGCACTTACAGAATAGTAAACTGTTATTAAAAGTGGGGAAAAAAACCCAGCCTGATTTACTTGTGGTTTTGCCTGCTCAGCTGTATTATCACAGAACAAATTCACTCGTGCGCAGAGTAGTCTGAGTCCATGGAAAACTACAGGCTAACCTCCCTTTGGAAGCACTTGACCTCTTAAGGGGATAGGCAGAAACAAAACATCTCTGGGAACAGAGAACATTAAAAGAAGAAACAGGCTAAAGCCACACAAGTACTGTGAGGATTTCAAAGAGCCCAAAGCACAGAGGGACACAGGTCACCCCTGCTTTGAACCACGCAGACACCTGTGCACACCCCAGCCGGGTTCAGGAGATGGGGAAAGCACCTCCAGGCAGGCTTAGATCAGCGCTGGGATCGGGCCCACTGCTACGTAAAACGCAGATGCGTTAGCTGGGTGCAAAGCAGAGCAACTGTCTAACTTCTGGTAGCAGCCAGCAGCCCTGAGCTGCGGTGATGGAGGAGGCTGCCGTCTGCGGCGAGGGAATGGGGAGATGTGCGCTGTGTCTGAAGGCCACTGGGACCACTGGGGAAGATGGGCTTTAGATGGCAAAAGGTAGGAAGGATGGATAGGAAGGCAATCTAAGGGAGGGAAAGGAGAATTAAAAGCAGAAAAGCCCCTCAAAATACAATTTAGAGAGATGTTACATGAAGAGAATATATAGACAATCATCTAAGGAAATGCCTGACCAGACTAGTTCTCTCTGTATTGACTTTGCAGTTAAGCACAGCCTCATCGCTGCCCTTCCACGTTGCAGGGCATTCCTCCTTTTATCACTCAGCGAACTGCACAGTATATACGTGTGTGTATTTAGATACACGTGCACACACATATATAAAGACAGGCACACACCGGTCTGGACGATCTGCCCATGTTGCCCCACCAAAACACCACGTTGGCACTCAACCCAACTCCCATCCAGAACCTGTCTGCCTTCCCAGGACAGATGCCTGTTTGTCCAGTCTATCCCACATAACACACTAACCCATTTTGGACAGTAATACGGCACTCCCCGTGTCAGTCCACGCACCAGGTTTTTAGGAGACATGATCTTCAGCCTATTCAAACCGACAAGAATAAAACCTGCACCAAGACATGAAATTTTATGGCGCCGTTTGTAGCAACACTCCCAAACCTAGCTTTGGCTGGGACGCAGAGAGCTGGATCGTGCTGATCCAAGACCCACAAAATACACTGAGCATCCTTCCTGGAAGAGACTGAGTTTTTCTGAATGCCTTTTCCTGTATGTCTCTGTTTATGGGTGTAAGCCCACACCTCTGCCATGACCTGTTCTGATCAGTCCCCGGGGCTGGTATGTCCTCACCAGAACATTTGTGCCACTCTCTGAGTTTACCATTTATTTGTGGTAGTCATGTTTGGAGGAAAATGCTTATAAGACAAAAACAGAGCTATTTTTAAAAATAACTGTCTGCTAACAAAACCAAACCCAATGACTGCTGCAGCCTAAACCTCGACCCTGACCGAGAGCCTATTTGAGCATGCAAGCAGACAAAATTCCAGCAATAATCCCACCACTAATTCACAGGGAGTACGAGTTCTTCAGGACATAGACTGTGGATACAACGGGAAAAAAATATGGAGAAAACAAGATGTTTGTGTGGATTTGCAAAGTGGGGACGTAGCCAAATCAAGTACTCCGGGTTTCCAAATCCCAACTCCTGGCCCCAGCTGATGGACTCGCTGCCCTGCTAGTTAAGACTTCAACACAGGACCAGAACAGGGCACAGGGTGCTTTGCAATGGATCATGCTGCTGAGCTCTCCGGGTGGATCGCGGGGAGAAGATCAGACTTGTGCAAGACTCGTATGTTAAAGTAGGTCACTGATCCACCCCATCCATTTCGGGTTATATGCCTTACTGATGACTTCAGCATCTAACTGTCTTGACAACACCAGCGAGGAAGCACTGCTGCCAAAACATTAATGGATCTAGGGCAAAACACAGCCCCGAGCAGGAAGCTGGTGTAACACCCAGGCACCCGAACCACCTTCCAAACAATGCCTAACTGGGATCTGAAGCTCGTGCGAGCAAACCCAGTCGTCAGCAAGCACATCTGCACCAACAGTTATGACCTGGGGTGGTCTCTGCAGTGACGTAGACATCCACATCTAATGAGTTCAACGACTTTTCTACGCGTTACTGAGGATCGCTGCCTGTCTTTTACGGATGGGGACAGTGAGGCACTTGCCCAAATGGTGAGCTCTGTGACAGAACCGTCACTGGACACCATCACAAAAACCATGTGATGTTTTTTTTTTTGTGTGATGTCTTCTTTTTTGTGTGATGTCTTCTTTTTTGAACACCAACAGCATACACCCAAGCCCAACTGAACCAAAAAACCCAGTACAAACATCTCAGTTGTTAAGTACATAGTTATGTCAGGTAGTTTTCTTTGGTCTTCTTTAAAAGGTGAGGCTGTGAACAAGTCATGAGGCATGAGGGATTAAAGGAAGGGGGAGTAAGAGGTTAATTGGATTCTATTTGGAGAGGGATTTAGCTTGGCTGAGTTTTTTCAGTCAGCAGCGCATAGTGGAACATGTCACTTGTAATTGAGCTAATGAAACACCTCTGGAGATAAAAAAACACAAGCTAAATTCAGACTTGGCTTAGAGACTTCACCACAAGGTTATGCAGAGATGTAACTGCTTTGTTTAAGGACTGTGGGCTGCAAAGGTAACAGCGGAACTGGTTTTACTTTGCAAAATCTGCTTTTTGTCACTCGAGGCTGCTGGACCTGAGGGCAATCACGCAGATTCTTTTGTTACGGACACTCTTCCAGGACAGGACTCTAACCTCTGCCAATATGCTAATGCAATTTACTAAGCCCAGCCTCTCTCCTGCTCTAATGATATTAGATTGGTTTTCTACAAAGAGAAGAGTGAGGGCAAGCATCTTGCTCCATGGTTATGGCGATGGAACTAGACGAGGCTGAGCTGAAGGAGGGCTGTAGATAGCTGCCCTCCTTGACGCACTTTCATGGTGGGCTGCCACCTTCCAGCACAGTTCCTTTTGGTTTTCACAAGGGGAATGAATGGGTTGTTTTCCAGGCTTGAAAACCGTGACAAAAACCTCCTCTGCCCCAAAGCCAAACTCCCAAACATGACCTGAATGCAAGTAACGGACTTGGCAGCGCTGGGTTAACGGTTGGACTTGATGATCTTAAAGGTCTTTTCCAACCTAAATGACTCCATGGCTCTGTGATTCTCAGGGAGTGCTGGCTTCCAGAGTCTGCCAAAAGGCTAAGCCAGAGTCCTGCAGGGAACTGCATCCTCTTTGTGAAAAATGTTAATGCTCTGAAATTACCTTGTCTTCCAAGTCAGGAAGAAAACCTTTAAAGGTAAATTATATGCAAAAAAAAAACCAAACCCAAAACCAAACAAAAAACCTGGAGACATATTCAGGATGCAGTTTCGAAAACAGAAGTATTTTGTAAAAAAAAAAAAAAAAAAAAAAGTCTGTCTTTTCAAAATGAACCACCAACTCAGAATGAAAGTTACTTTCTAAGTTAAAGACTTGCAGTGAAAATTAGTTTCCAGTTTTGCGGGTTTTATATTCTTGCTTTGGGGATAATTCCCATAATCCAGTTATTTTCTTTCCAAGACACTTCTAGAAGACCAAAAGTCCACTTCACCATTCCCCCTCTCTCCCTTCATGAGTTTAAGAATAAAGTTAGCTTTAATGACAAAGGAGGACGTACTTGACACCCCTGACAAAAAATCCAAGCAACAACACAGGACTGAATTTTATGCAGCTGTATAGAAAATATTATGGGCATGAGGACCTCAGCCTTTAAGTGCACTGGAACACTTCTGTCCCAGTCTCATGATGCACGAAACCCTGAAATGATGTGGCTTCCCCCGTGTAAGAGAAAGCCATAATAGCCCAGAGCATTGTATAAAACACTAAGGTACTGTATGAGGAGATGGAGACTTACGCCCGTAGCCCCTGCATAGACTGACACAGCAAGGAGATCCAGGAGGCTGGTTTTTTATATCCTGGTAAGAGTGCCGTTTGTTCAGCAGGAACTGCCTCCTCCTCTTTGATTCCTCCCCGCTGTGGTTTGATTCTTCCCTGTTCTTGCTGAGGTTTCATCCCTCCTTCTCTGGCTTTAGGAAAGAAGGCAGGTAAGTATCTGCCTGGACTACTAGCAGGTACCTAGAAAATGGAATGTCTCAGGTTAATTAAGGGAATAAAATAGCCCAAGGTGCTGAAGGAGAGGAAAATGTGCCCTGGTACGTCAAGCAAGTTGTATTCTATGCATTTAAGACTCTCTGTCTCTCCCGACATCCAGCTGTGTTGGACAGCAAACAAAAGAAAAGCTTTTTCACAACACACAGGTCCTGCAAACCCACTTTGAGGTGGGAATTCAAGCTGCAGGCTTTCTGGCATCGTGGCTAGCCATAAAGACAAAACCAGGTCATGCCCAGTTCCAGCTCTGCAGCCGATTCAGTGGATTTGCACAAATGGCAACTGATGGGGAAAAAGGCACCACTGCCACCAGAGTTCAGCTAAAAGAAAGGCAGCCGGCTCCCATCCCCAGAGCTGCATTGCTCCCATAGCACGCTCAGACAGAGAGGGGCAAAACCAGTAGCAAAAAAACCTACGTACGACACCCCAGACAGCGAAAAGGATCCTCTCCATGGAACAGCTTTATTGTACTCAGGGCTCTCTAGCCACGCTTTTGATGAAAGCCTTACTTGAAAGGCAATCCGCCCTGGATTACAAACTACCTAACATTCGAGGAGCCAAGAGCTTGCTATTTCACATTAAGGGCTATTAATTGTTCTGGTTATCCTGTTGTGTAGTTCAACCTAACTTACTAATTTCCCCCTACTCCTGCTGCAAAACATCCATCACTTTTTTTAAAGGGCTACATAAAGCTGCAGGGGAAGGCTCTGGTTTGTGTTAGCTTGATTGCTATAGACTTTAATAAAGCACCCATCACAGCTGCCTAGCCACGCTATAGATCAAGCTCCTGTAATTCTTTTCACGTGTCCAGAGGGGAAAGCTAAGCAAAACATAAAATTTAACCTTCCAGTGCTTTATTTCTGGCTTGGAGAGATGTCAAAGGCCATGTGAGCTTTCCCTTTTTCCTTGCTACCTTAGAATCCACAGCAACAGATGGAAGGAAGAAAGGCAAGGCAAGCAGGGACGACGAGATAGCTACCTGAACTGCACTCCTCGTGTCACCTAGCAGCACGCCAAGGGCAATGTGCAACACTGAGTTACTGGCCCAGGAAAGACAAGTGTAAACAGGGGCCTTTGGAAACACAACAGCTAAGGCTGGCAGCTTCGAGATCAGCTTTTTTTCCTCCTCAAGGCTGCTGGGGATGAAGCCACCTGCCCAATGCCTACTTGTGGCAAACCTGGGAGGGAATGCAGCACAAAAGCTCACCGCAGCTGAGTGTGCACGTACAACTAGCGAGCGTGCTATGTTCTGCAGGTTTTCTTTGGCACTTTGCTCACTGAACCTGTTGCAGAGAGAGCAGTGAATTCCCTGGATGACTCACGCTAGCACACATGTCAGTGGGATGTGTAGCAAACCCATCTTGTGTAGGAGCTTCCAAAATCAGCTTCCTCCTCTCCCACTGGAAGCAACAAGCTCGAGGCTCCTCTGCCTCCTACTACTCAGGGTGGGAAAGGTGAAGAGGAGCAAAGTAACAACAGGTTTAATTCCTATCCCTCATCTCTTTCTGGGTGCGTTATTCCCTCAATCAACAGGAGAAATCCTGGAGAAACAGAAAAGCCACAGTATTTCTTTGACAAGCGATCCTCCCTGGCATTGTTTTATACACCCACTTTGCCACGTCAAATTAATTCCAGGAGGTTAACTCGTGTCCATGTAAAAGCATTAATGGGACTGAACAGTAATTACATCCTGCCTCCGTCAGACAGCTCACAGCAAATGAGATAGGTGCAACTACTGTGTAATTCAGGCAGGACTGGGGCTTTGCTGCTTACAGCCAGCTAGACTAAAAATTTCCTTGAGTTTTTGACTCCAAATGCTACCAAATGGCGCTCACCCTAAGGAAGCGTTCCTCTCCGAGGTACCAGACGCTGCCCGTGCAACGCGCAGCTGCCACGTTGCCTTCAGTTCCACTCGAAAACATCCGAACGCCTGCCAGATGGCGAGTGGAGGAAACAATGTGTATGCACACACGTGTACGTGGGCATCCTCAGATGGTGTGAATCACCGATGCTGGAATCACAATACTCAACTATACAATGTGTTAAACAGGGTTTTTTTGGTTTTTTTTTTTTGTTTTGGTTTTTTTTTTTTTTTAAGTTTTAAAGTAAAAGAACTTGAGCAAAATTCAAATATTGAATTACTTCACTGTCAGATTTAAAAAAAAAAAAAAGGAGCTGTAAGCCTTAGAAGACAAAGTTTTGCTTCTAACAGAAATAGCATTTGTTAGAGCAATTCACTTTGTCTGTTCTTCAAGGAGATTTTTCACCCTGGGCTTGCGCTCACTTTCGAAAAAGAGGCTGACCTGAGCATTTTTTAATTTATTTAAAACATACCAAAGTCAACCCAAAGCCATTTCTTTTTGTTTGGCTCTTTCTTTCTCTGTATTAATTTCAATTCAATCAACGAGGCAGTTGCATAACTGTTGTTTATAATTGCTGTCACATCAACCCTGAAACTGATCGCTGCAACACTGAAGTTATATAAAAAGTTTTGTTAGGATTTTTGTTATTTTTCTCATTTAAATTGTGGGAAGATGAAGTCCTACCCTGGAGAGATGTTTTGCTTTTCTGAGCTCTGTTGCCTATTAGTCCTGTGCTTTGGTGTCTTTTCTCTCTGGTTTTGTTTTACACAGTGCAAGGGTCTGTTTATGCACATAAACTCTTCAAACAGAGTTCTGTGCACCCCATTAATGCACAGGCTGTAAAATACACGGCGCTGAGTCAGAGCAGCAACTGGCAAAAGTGAAGTTCACACAATGGGTAAGCTCTTCAGGAGCAATTTGAACACGTATCTGGAAACGCAGACTATACAAATGCTTAAATAGACTGGGATTGTAATTTACCTTGCTCTTCTGAAGCCAGTAGACTGTTACCCTTTGGTGCTGTGGTACCAAACCCTGAGGGATCATTTCTCCTTGTGTGTGTGTCAAAATGTCTTTCACTTACACACACAAAACTGATCCTGGAATCGAGAGTCACCACCTCCACTAGCCCACAAACACATCACGGTTTCCTTGCTCCTCTCCCAACCCTTCTGGTTGTTCCCCTCTGACTCAGAGGTGTTCTCACCTGGGATACTTCTCCCCGGTCTCCAAAGAATTCAGATAGCACACTTTACCATTTGTTTTCTGTCTTTCTAGAGGCAGGAATGCCAGGGGCATACTCACAGCTATCTTTGACCCGAGGCAGTTCGAAAGCTATACTGCACTGCAGACATAAATGCTTTAAGCTGACAAATAATTAAGGACTGTACTTTGTTTTGGCATAAATGGATACTGCCCATATTCGATGTTTCTTGATGCTTAACAGCAAGCTGCTTGTAGCTGACATTGGGGTTTTTTTCTTTGAAATAGTCTGGAAAGTGTCAAGTGTCTACACAGAGAAAAAAAAACAAGAGAAAAATATACTAAAGTACCATCAACACTCGCCACCTCTAAACAGACCCCTCTGGAGATCAGAAAATACTCTGCTTCCTTACAGTTTTTATCTTCTCCCTATGTCCTGCCTCCCTGTGGAGGAGAAGCTTGTCTGGAGAAGAGCACAGGATCGCAGGAAACCGTGCCTCTCCTTTTCACTCCAGAGCAGTTTGTACAGGCTGACGGAGGAGCGAAGCGAGGTTCTCGCCAGAGGTTTAAGCTAGTAACCTGTTTCATCCAAAGAGAATTAACCCAGAAAAAAGACAGCAATGCCAGCTCTTTCTGTAGGGAAGCAGCAAGGAGAGACTTGGTCAGTCGATGTTTTTGCATGGTCGTTGTTCAAAATTTCTTCTGAATGAGCACATACAGATTGTGTGTGCGTGTGCGTACAGGGGAACAAGCAGTACTTTGGGAGAAAAAACTGTTACCTTCTAAAGGATGTACAAAACACAGGGTCTGAGGATCTTCTGTATCCCAGGCATATGGAAGACTGGGAATGCAGTTCTGGCAGATGCGGCGGATGTCTTCCCACATAAATCCAATCGGGTTTATGTGAATTGTGGGAGGGGGCTGTCTAAGAGTCAGTGATAGTAGCACAGCCATGCAAATTAACAGGCAGTTGAGCAAAGCACCTCCCCTGTGTGGAGGTCACCGACTTCAGAAGTGGGATAGAAGGGTTCAAATCTCAACAACCAGAGGTAAAGGTGCAAGCAAGACATACAGATAAGATGCCCCATGAGTCGCTCTCTAATATTCACCGGGAGACCCCGAACTGAGACAAAGGCAACTCGTGATCAAAGGCAATTAATTCAAGCCTTTAAAGTGGTTTTCAAGCACTTGGGTTTCACTCTGGGTTTCTGCAGGCTATTTCTAAAGCATGTGTGAACAGCAGCTAAGAAAATCAGGGCTACTAGCAGCAAGTGTAAATCCGCCCTCCGAAAGTGCACGTCTCCTCTGAAAAAAAAGCGTGAACAGATCCCCCAAATCAGAAGGACTGAAGAGCACACGGCTCCGAGCTGTAACCGAGGCTCTAACGTGTACGCACTTACCGCTGCTCTGCTCGCTCGTGGTCTCACAGCAATCTCTGCTCTAAAAGCGGTGATGACAAGAGTTACGCTCAGTACTCTGGAGATGCAGCACACACAAGCAGCTCGTGAAAAGCGCTTTATACTTAATCCGAGCCAGGTTTCTCTTAGCAGCTTCATTTTCACCAGGATATCACATACGTAGGAATGGTGCAGTAAGCCCTGGGAGAACTCTGTTCCCTGCTCTACTACATTCTCGGTAGCTATGAGTTCAATCTCATCTCGGCCGCTCTCCACTGTGCAAAAGAAATAGTACTTCATTACCGTCACGAATAAAATGCTTAAACGCTATAAGGAAGCCACAGAAAAACTTCAGTGGTGTACTCGTGCTTTGTTAAGGACATCTAAAAGATGTTTCATACTAAACTTACAACATATGGTTGTGCTTTGGAAAAATCCGCTCCAGTCACAAGTCTGAACCTCGATATCCATCAAAGGTATGAGTTTTAGCAGTCTTGCCTTAGCTTTGTGATAGTGTATCTTTATATACAGGCATACAGGCTTTAGATCTGTAACGGTCTGCTAAGCATCACTGCGTACTCCTAACTGGGTCTGTCTGTCTTCAAAGCAGCTAAATTCTTGTTTTTCCAGGAGACCAACAGAGTCAGAGCCTTTACATCTCATTCTCTCCAAAGCCTTCACCAGATACGTTCCCTCTTCCAATTACCCTTCTGCTAAACTACTTCTGCCCCTACACGAGGTCCTCAGGAAACTGAGAACTCGGGAGTTTAGACACTCTCCTCAAACCCCGCCACCCAAGGTTCGTTGCAGCCGCTTACTCTGCACCATGGCATGCTTTTCTCATTTTCCTTTTCACTCCCGTGTCAGATGCCGCACACAGTTGGACTGCTAGCATATGAATCATGCCAGCCTGCTTGTTATTCACATAGGCGACCGGGCAGAGTTAGAATCATTTCAGCCAAGCGGTTACAAAACTTCCATTTTCCTACCTGTGCCCTAGCTATGTGTTGATCCAGCCAGCATCCCAGCTCGGTCAGACAGGTGGGTCTGTAGGAGGCAAATTAATTTAATTGCAAGGGTTGCCAGAAACAGCAGAGGTGTATTTTAAGTCGCATGACTCTAGGCTGTTTCATGACTATTTTGAAGCTCACACAGCTGCAATCACGGTGATTCTGTCTACTGTCCTTTTTAAACATCTTCTGCTTTGACTAATTTGATTAGGCTCGTTCTTGGCTGGCTTTCCATCAATAAAACCCCGTTCAAAAGGCGGCCCCACCGCTTTTGCAGAATACGGCCTAAAAGAAAACATTAACAAAAGGAAATGTAATATACAATGGAAAATTAAACAGAAACGTGTACTTTATTCGTAATACTCTTTACTCATGTAACCTCTCCAAATCATTTATTAAATGCTTGCTGTATTTTAAACTATCTTCCTCCCAATGACAGCTTCAGCAACAGTGAGTTCTCCTTGTACTGGACTACCTCGAGACTAATTATAAGCAAAAGCTACGAGAGAATGTGGCTCTAGCAACAGAGTAGCACCTTCTTACACAAGGTCAAAGCTAGTCTTTGGTACTACAAGCCAACTCTGGTATAGTTAAATAACGACACAAAGCAAAGATATACTCCATAAAACATTAATATTTTAATGAAAAATCTTAAGCTTCATGTTTCTATCCAAAGACACTCAAAACTAGTTTTTCTCCCCCCTTAATTTTGACCTATAATGGGACCAGTTTGGAGATTTTTTTTTTTTTGTATTTTAGAACATTTTTTTTTAAAGATTAAACAACCAGGCTAGCAAAAAGGTACCCAATACATACTGTTCTTATATCAAACAAGCTAGTATTTCAATACAATGTAACTATACAGAATATATACATTACACATATGATCACAAAGCAAACACTACAGGCTCAGAACAGATTTGAAAAAACATGATATTCACATTGATTACAATAACTCTAAAAATGATTGTAACGTTGAAACGGCACTTAGTTTACAAAAAAAGTCACAAAAATATATATAGCCACCAAGAACTATGGTTCCTGAAAAATACTAATAGCCAGATAGTATTATATAAAATGTGAAGTGTATTTAAACATCGTATACATTAAAAAACAAAACCAAAACCAAAAAACAATTCTGTTAAGTCAATAAACATGCCAAGTAATCTAGCTGTGGCCAGCATCAACAAGAGAAGCTGTACTGTGGATGAGATGACGACTGGATATACGGCTGGTGACTGGAGACTGGCACAGTTAAGGGGGTTTCACTGTTACTAAAATGCACAAAGAAGCCCAACAATAATTTAATTCACATTTTTTCCTCCAGCTTACTCTTTTCCCTCTTTGGGGTTTCACCATAGGGCAGCACCTAGAGTGAAGGCACTGCAGGAACAGGGCAAAGAAGCTGTCCAAGAACTTTGTGTAGCCAGGGCTATAGGTCAGAATATCAAAAGCATGCATCAGCTAAACGAATGGTTAAACAAAATCACTCCTCTGGGGACTTCAGCAACCCTCAGGAAGACTGCAGGTACAGTTGCCACACAGGCTGGCAGCACCAGAAACTGATTCAGCTATTTTTATTTTTTTTTTTTTTAAGTGCAACCCGATTTGAGACCTGTGGGACACTGAATTACTGTGATAGCACACATTGAGTTAACAAAAACCCAGAGCAGTAAGTACTGTTGCATTTAAAAAAATTCACATTTGTTTTTTATGGTACGTTTCCTCCAATACTTTGAACCGACTCTATTTGCTAGGGACCTCTGATGTGGCTGAGGTACCGTCTGGCCTTGAACCCTCTTATCTGTCATCAAGATGCTATGGAATTTATTATGTCCATAACTGGAGATGAGAACCCTCCAAAACTGGGTTTCACCTCATAAGCAAAACTCGAACTTAATCGATCTGAATGAAAATTAGCTATTTTCCATATTCTGATGGTGTGGAAGTTGCAATGGATGTAGGAGCGACAGGTGCTCCTACATCTGCATTTTCTCCATCCCTGCAGGGTGCACAAAGCTCCCGTTCTATTTGCATATAAAATGCTTCATAGTTCGTCTCAGAGAGAGACCGGCAATAGTCTCAGTGCTCTTACATCCTGGGGCTGGAGGGGAAAGCCAGCAACCAAGAAGCGACTGAAGCCCTCATATAAAAACTTTAAACCATAGCTTAAAAACAATAAAATTTTATCCCGTAAGGGACATATAGGGATCATAGTCTTATAAAATATATTTTACTGCATTGGCAGCTATTACTTTTTAAAAAAGTTTAAATTCATACCTTTTAGACTCAGGATACACGTGAACCCAGAACCATTTTCAATAACCTAGTCTACTAATCTCTCAGTATGAGAGACTTGACCATAGTATCTGCGAGCCTGACAACTGAACTCAAACTGTAGTAAGACAGACAAATCGTCAGGAACACACACCTTTTTTAATGTGGTGTAAGAACAGTGACAAGCAGTTCTTACGGGGAGCTTAAGTTGCTAAATGAGTAGGCATCCCCATGGATTTCCAGGGGAGTTGTGGTATGTGTCTGCATCGAAAAACAAACCAAACCCTTACAACCTGGCCCAAACTCCCGCACAGTGAAACCCTAACTTCTTTTTCTTCCACTCTTTGCAAGGAAATAGAAAGCTTCTGCATTTTTTCCCCTCTCCCAAAACACCATGATAAATCAGGAAAAAGCCTATCCCTTCCCCTCCCATTGTTCCCATCAGACGTACTGCTCTACACAATATGCAAGGAGTAAAGACCCCACACAGACTCCGAGAATCCGGGTCCCTGGCATACGGCAGAACCTTGCTAGTTCTGTGGTAGTAAAGGCACTCTGCTTGCAAAATAAATGGGTGAGGACAGGATTTTCCACTGAGTGCAAAGATTGGTGCTGCATGGGAGGAGGATACGCAAAAAGCAAGACATAAATCACTTGGTGAATTCATTTGGAGACTACTCATTGACAAAAAAACCGCTGCAATGTGTTGTGCGTGTAGTTATTTGGAAGAAATTCTAAACAACTGGTAAGGGCCACAAAGATGAGAAAGGGACTAGAACATCTGCCGTACAGGCTGAGAGCGATTGGGCTGTTTGGTCTGCAGAAGGCTCAGGAGGATCTTATCTATGTGTGAAACTACTGGATAGAAGGGGGCAGAGAAGATGGAGCCAGACCTTTCTCAGTGGGCACAAAGTGAAATACAAGAAATCCCATCCAAACATACCGAAACCTTTTTAACAGTGAGGGTGGTCAAACACTGGAACAGCTTTCTCAGAGAACTTGGGGAGCCTCCATCCTTGCAGATATTAAAAATCTGACTGAGCAACCTGTTCTCGCTGATTCTGCTTTGAGCATGAGGGCTAACTAGATCACCTCCAGAGTCCCTTCCAGTCTCAACTGTTCTGTGATTCTGTAATCCTTGTCACGCAGAAACATAAATGCATACCGAATAATGGGGGTTTCCAGGGGTGTGGGGGGAGGAGAGAAAAAAATACAGAAAAAACAGAAAAGAAAAAAAAAAGGAGGAAAAAAAGAAAATGCAGTCCAGAGTTCAAAATCCTCTGATAATGTACTGAAATAAATTTATACTTTAGGTTTAATCCCAAGTGTAGTTTAAGGCAAGTTTCTTCTAGCTTAGTTAGAAATCTATCTCGCTCAATTTGGAATCTAAGCATATTAGCAACAGAGATTGTTTTAAGGTGTCCTATGCTTTTACATATCTCCTGTGAAGAACACCAGTGTTTCAAAGAACTGAACACTTCCAACAAGTTAGGGAGGAGAAATAACACTGTATTTGTATTTAATCTGTGTTCACTTCTATGGAGAAAACAGATACTAACAAGAAACGATTACAAACAGGAGAATTAACAAGTAAACCCAACCCTAAACCAAACAAACCAACAAAAAAATCCTCTAAAAACTCTTATTGTTCCTGCAGTTGAATCAGACTGAAAAGTGGGAACTAAATTAAGATGTTTCACAGAGATTACAAGGTTGCAAAGAGAATGTGTAACATAGCGTGATGACCAATGAAACCCATGACTTGCTTTGTACCAAGGTGTTAACAGTTAATGATACTCATTTCTTTCCAAGGAAGAACAGATTAGAGCTACAAAGTCTTCTTAGCTTTTATTTCTCCTTCTCTTTGGTATTCAGAAAGCAGTTTGCCTTCTGACACAAAATTTTAAGTCTTAAAAATCCAATATCCAGATATGTCTATTCTGTATTTGCACATCTCCTCACTGATAAACTGTTCAGCAAAATATCCAATGGGTGAAAATTATCAGATTCTAAACAGAATTTATGCCCATTTATATCTAACCACCTTTGATCATTACATCTGTACAGTCTGGAAATGTGTTTCTGTGTGAAGTACTTTTAACTACATGAATCACAAAGGATCCTCATACCTGCAAAGTGGAGTAACACTTGTCAGAGAAAAAGAAAATTATGTATGTGAGTTCAGTTTCATAGCCCTATAATTCAGGATAAAGCTCAGCAAAAGACCTTGTCTTGTCTCACTGGCTTCTCAGTTGCAGAAATCAGAACTGGAAGAGAATTGGTCTTTAAATTCAGCCCATCAACAGACACTGGACTAATTCACAGTACAGTATCCCAAATGAAGAATTTCTCCTTCAAGCCCTTTTAAGAAGACTTACACAGGTAGACATACAAGACTGAATTGTAGCAGAGAACTTCTTTGCAGCATGATGCTAAAACACCCTTTGGATCTGGTGGAGAAACTTCATTCCAGCAACTTGGAAAGGACTTATATCCCAAATGTTTTTGCTCTGTTTAACTAAAATGTGGTTTATTGACCTAAAACACAGCAGAGAAAAATTGTTAAAGTCACTGAAACCCTTTAAGCTCTTTCCAAAGGGCAACAAACTTTTTTCCTTACGGAAGCTGGCTATTAGTAGAAACAACTCAGACCTACAGAGTATGAAAGCTGCCTAAGCTAACTGAATACAAATTGATCTTGCCATATAATACGACTTTTGTGTCTTCTGTTTCTTCAGAAGCAACCTCTCTCTATTGGTTTCATTTCCTCCTCATGTTTGAGTAAAACAAATCTGGCCAGAAAGCAACAATTTTTTTTAAAAAACCAAAACACACCAAGATTCAAAACTAAGGGAGTATATCATGCCTTTGGAATACTAAGATCAGGTAATACCTACTTGCTCAGCACGTCATCTGTAGGCGACAGGCATTTGGCATCAAACACTGAGTTAACTTAAGAAGCAGTAAGAAAAATCACAAACCTCCTAATATATTTCCTGATTTAGGTTTCAAAGCAGTACTATAGCCCAAACAGCCTCGACAAAACAAGACTCACTGCTCTGAAAATCCCACAGCCTAAATTTGCAGCTTTTTCTAAATATGGAAAAATGAAATTGCAAATCTTTCAATTTATTGCTTACTTGAGCTGTGTATGTAGCTGGAGTAATGGCCTTTAATAAACCGAGTTGGCAAGGACTTAAAATGTTTTGAAACAGGAACAATTCATCATTGCTATATAGTTTTTTTGTAAACAACCCCCTGTTGGGTTAGAAAGATGGCCTCTAAAGAGAGTAAATTGCTTGTTTTGTCCAAAACAGACTAATAAAAATCTCAGAAACTATACATGCATATGTATAAACAAAAAAATGTGCAATAACGCACAAAAGAGCTCATTTTTTTCCCATCTGTAAACTCCCTCTAGCTAGCTTTTGGAGATTAGTAAAGATACAGTATACATGACAGGGGGAAGCGATCAGATCTGCAAACAATCTGGCCATGACTTCAGAATTTCAGTTTGGGAAAACCTTCATTTTCATACATGTCATGTAGAAGGTTCCCCTTCTACAGAAAGATACAGTCATGAGATATTTGTCAGGCTTGCACGGGCATACACTTTTCTATCATCCTCAATTCATTATGCACCACCAGACTTCTCCTGACCGTAGTAGTTCCACGCCTAACCTTAGATGGGCAAATCTGGACAGGCTACCTGATCAAGCAGTTTCTAAAAGGACTGGAATATAAGAAGTAGGAATACCTGGCATGACATCGCTTGGTTTGTCAAAACTGATTCATCTGAGATGAAAAGGGACAACGTGTTTTTAAAAAGCGTGTGACTGTTAGTTTCAAAAATGCTTACTGTTTCCAAGAAAAGGGTTACAGTAAGCGCTTTGAAAAACAGCAGCACAGAGATAGGAAGTGTCATTTTTTTTTTTTTAATGCAGAAGATTAAAGCATCCACTCAAAACTAGTCAAAACTCTTCAATAATGATTTCCAATGCATCCTTTTGTTTGTCATTTTAAAAAGGTTTCCTCTGATTTCTTTCCCTGAACCAGAGGATCTGCAGAAGCAAGAGAAACTTAATGAGCTGCTCTAACTGTGGAAGAAGAAATAGTTAAAGTAATCTGAATCAGTTGTTCTTCTTTAGAAGTGTATCACAGCTTCCATGATGTTCTGACAAGATCTTTTTGTGCATTCAGTCTTAAATATTTTCACAGAAGTGATCATTCAGTCATGAAAAATAATCTAACATCTGTTGCAGTTTTCTGTTTAAAGCGTAGCTTACAAAGTAAAAAGGGAAAATCTCCCCACTTTTGTTTAAAAAAATTAAATTAAAATGTACAGGACCAAACACAGGCACTTTCCAAAGAACAAAAATGAAACCAAACCATGAATTATTCAATAGTAATAGATGACAGCTCCGGTTTCGGAGGGTCACCTGCGGCTGCCTCAGCAGTGGCGTTAGTCTTTGGCTGCTCTGGCATATCTTCTTCCTTCTCTGCCAACCCACCCAGAGACCCCAAGGGGAAAGTGCTTTCACAATTCTGAGTTGACGACACCTGTGAAATGACAGGCATTTGGACAGAAGAGTTGCTTTCAAAGCCATGCTCCCCTAGCTCATACTGCCCGAGGGTCTCTTCTTGTTCCTGGTTTAAGTAGTCCGGTACTAGGAAGTCACTAGAAGAGGGGCAAAGGACAAAAGAGAAATGTCATTTCTCACACAAACATTAGCGATATCAGTTTCTTTGTACCAGTTAACATCACACAAGCTACGCGCTGCATTGCACAGAGAACAGATACTCATTTCACATTGCTCCAAGATCATCACAGCGACATACTTCACTAAGCACTATAACCTGGTTCTCATTTAAACACACAGAGAATGTATTCAAAGGCATCTATTTCGCATCGCTTTGCATCCATTATTTCCTACACAGCAACTTATTATTTAGATTGTATCACCTGGATGAGAATGAAAGTTAATGGCTGGAACATCATATGGCACTGAAAACCCCATTGAAAAAAGGAAGCACTCAACCTTTAAAAACAGAAACAAAAATGAGTTCAGCACTGGCAAAGATGTGGGCCTTTTCCACCACTGAGATAAGATCCACCCGAGAAACAGCAGCAGCACTCCTCTAAGAGGGGTCAGGCTGTAAACAGAAGCGTGAGGCAAGGAGGCAAGGATTCTGCTGGAAGCATACGGAGGCTGCCAACCACAGCGGTGGTTTGTGACGTTGACACATATTACACTACTGTGAAAAGAAAGGAATTGCATTTCCTTCCCGTTTCAGTCCTTTCTGGACCGTAGCTCTGTAACTTACTCTTACCAAATGATGGCTGAGCGCACCCAGAGAAAATCTACCAAACTCTCCAGTAGTATTTGCAGAGCATAAGGACATAAAGAAAACAAGGTTTCTTGGCAAATTTTCAGCACCAGACATGAAAGTTTGGACTTGAGGCAAGTATATACATGTTACATTTGTGCGCATTTATATGCTTTGGTTCCTCCTTGTATTAATGCATTTTAAAGCAGTCCTTTTCTTACATGACAGCAGCAGTCACTGCTTCAAATCCAGATTTGCAATCAACCAGGCTAAACCTAGTGTCTGTACATTCAAACTAAAGGAAGGCCTATGGACAACTGAAATCACACACTTCAATCTGACGTCAATTTGACGACAACAATAAAATGCTTACCACAATCATGGCATCATCCCTTAAAGAGTTTTCGCTCTAGGTTTGGCACAAGTGCTAAGAACAAGAACTGTGTAAACCCACAGATATGAAGCACTTGTATTTTTAAATAATATTCTGTTGGAAAAAACAGTGACTGGCTTTTCTGGTTTGTTTTGTAGTTTTTTCATCCTACATCACTTCTGAGGTAACAGGACAAAATGCTGAAATGTTTTGTAGGGGAAAAAGCATAATGTCTAGAGATCACCAGGGACGGTATCATAGATGCCACAACATTTACAATACATTTCTTTTGCATTGCTGAATACAGATGACTTACACCAAGCTGCACTCTCTCCATACATTTAAGAGCTGAGATCTATCTTTCTCTTTCCTCATTTGCTTTCACATTTTTCCATCTCAAATTCCAATGGTTACAAACATTTATTTCAGTATGAGGATACGGGCTAGTCTGATGCCTCAGAAGCCTTTTAATAGTCTTTAGTGAAGTGTGATTATGAGATATGCTAAGACTTTTGTGCCCTGATAAACAAGAGATGTCCAGCTGGCCCTTTTCTAGTCCAAATCCTATTAGTCTAATCATTTAGTAATACGTTACCTAGAAAATGAAAAAAGAGAAGGTATAGAGTCATGCAATCTTTCCACAACATCCACCATCAAGCAAGTACTTAACATGAAGTCATAAGGCTATGCCCTATGTAAGCAAACAGGCCATGTATGAGATTTCGAATAGCAAATCATTTACAGAACTCCACAGATACTACAGCACAGAATGCTAGGACTTAACGCTACTAGCCTGTCCACAGAGAGCACTGAAAAGAGAAATTAAGTAGCCCAGAAGCAGCTTCTGCATATCACTTGATTCTTCAGTGCCCTCCTATATAGCTTAGATGCTGCAAGACAGATCAGATACAACAGAGTGGCGCAAGAATGAATTGGACTGGAATTAGCTGGCAACCTGATGAGAGGCACAGCAGGCTGCCCTGAAAGCAGGAAAAGATGATTTAGGAAAAAAAAAAAAAAAAGAAAAAAGGAATAAAAAAAAAAAAGGCACGTTTCCCTGTTAGGTTTTTGCTGTGCACCTCACCTGCTCTGGAAGTAGTTTGCTAGCTCTGACGCTTCATGGTTCAAGCTCCTCAGGTGAACGATTAAATTTCCAGAGTTGGTGAACATGGCGCCACATGTTTTGCACTCGTAAATCCGAGGCTTGCGGATAATGTGCCGGGAAACCCGCATGTGGTGTTTATATTCCCCGAAGGAAGTGAAAGTGGCACTACATATCTGGCACCGGAAACAGCGTTTACCTTCGTGCTTCAGGCGATGCATCTTTAGCGAGTAAGCTCGGGTGAACTTTTTCCCACAGCGGTCACACTGAAATGGTTTAATGCCTGCGGAAGAGAGAGCAAAAAAAAAAAACCAAAAACCCACGTTCACCTTTTGTAATGAGAGGTCACTGGCAAAATTCTTCCAGACTCCTAACAGTGAAAGCACAGCAGCTGTGGCCACTCACAGCAAAGCACTGGTTTAGGAAGAAATTCTCCAGTTAACTTTTAAATGGCAAAAACAATTAAAAGAGCTACGCTTTCTCGGACCTAATTGCCAATAAATTTCCTAACAATGTGACCTGTCCGTAACGCTCGCACGCCTCCCTCCCCACAGTTCAAAATGAACATGAGCCTCCATGGAGTATGCTATGGATAAGGTCCTGAGCCACAGCCAAAAACTATCTGATGCAGCAGTCATCTCAAACCATCTCTGAATTCCTTTGATCTTGGGAGATTCTTGTGCCAGACTGGTTCCCAACAATGCAATTATCAGACTACCCTTAATTGCAATGTTTTTTTCTGGCTGCCTTTGGCCTCAGAGAAATGTTCTGGCAGGGGGACCCTGTGCACAAGGATGCCCCTGTAATGCAGCAGGAATGGTGATAAAAGGGTGAAGTAGCAGCCTTTATATTGCGTGGGAACCTCTCTATACAAGAATTTTCAGCAACTTTGCATGACAGACAGCTAAGACAGTTTAGGTTCATGCCTCTCATTTTTTTCTTGTATTAATTTAGAAATTCTGTTAGGCGTTCATTTTTCATTTATTACAGGCACTAATAAAACCCTAAAACATGAGCTCTGCAACATGTTGCAGTGTCTGGGAGTATGTAATCACACCCAAACAGAACTATTACAACATAATAGACTGAATCACCAAAAAGTTAAGATTTAATAAAAAGACTGAACTTCAGAAAGTGTGGAAATCCAAACATGAGGCCAAGAATCTGGAATATGGAGCCCCATTCATAATAGGGCTGTCAAGGAATAAAAAAAGGATTTTTCAAAAGGCTGAATGTGCATCAGTCCAGGCTGTTAATTCCACCAGTCTTTCACTCTGCTTTCCTTACATTCAAAGTGGGAGCTGAACTTTTAATTGGGGCTTTTATACAGAGAAAGCTGTAGTTAAGGTTACACTGAAACTCCTTGTTAAGCATGTGAAAGCAAGTTAATATACTAGAATATTGTCTTGTGGAGCTAAAACTTTTCATGCTTTCGTACTGTCCAAGGGCATCTACTTCCTCTGATAAGTCCGAGGAAAATCTCTTCAGCCATTTTGCTTATGTGAAAACACTTTCAACATCTGCAAGTTCTGAGAGTTTCTTCTGCATGCTAATTACTCTAACACAGCTATTTAAATCTCTCCCAAATTTGCCCAGGGGTTGCCAGTTGACAGGTTGGTCTGAGATGCTTTGCTGAAGCCTGTCTGGCTGCTGTCAGTTAAGACTTTAGCAACCAGCTTGGGACAGTTTTGCACCTGATATGCCCACAAAGTTTGTATTAAACATGTATTATTACCGCTGGCCTAAACATAGTCTGGTCATTTTGCTTGAAAGGTTTTGACAAGCAATTGCTGGCAGTGGAAAAAATTACATCTCGACACTTGTGGTTGCTCTGCCCAAAACCAGTACAGCATCTGTGCGCGGGCTTGAGTCAAGCTCAATCCAGCAAATGCTAAACCATGAGGCTCAGTGCTAAAGTGCAATAACCCTTTAATATCCCCTTTATTCACTCAAATGTCAACGCTACTGCCAGATAACGCTGACAAGTCTTGAACGCTGACAGCAAAGACACTAGGAGATCATACTTGGTTAGGAATCAAAATGAGTGTAGCAATTTAGGGATCAAGACTCAGAGGAGGTATTCACATGAACCTTTTGCTACCTGTACTATATCTGTAGTACCTAAATTGATCACCAAACCAATCCAGTTGTCCTGCAATCCCTCCAAACACTCTGAGATTGAAAGGTATACAACTTTCTTCAATGCAAAGACATTAGATACAGTAGTTTCTTATGGCTGCAAGTCCCCTCTAAAACACAGCAGACAATTACAACACGTAAGAGGAAGAATTTTGATCTACATCACTTCTTTAGTATAATAAAACCCCCAGTATACTTTACTTCATCTCAAACCTTTATCATGAAACTGACTTATTCTGATGGGTGTCAGACAATCAGATCTTTTTTCAGTCCACACAAATGCTAATCATCCAAGAACAGAGCTATCAGTCAGATCTGATGTATCAAAACAAGCGTTCAGTGAGACATACCTCTACCCGTTCTTTCTGAAATCGGTTCTCAAGCACTTGGCAGGTGATTAAAAAAGAACTGCATTATTTTATTTGTGTGAGCAAACCCCTGTGAGTCTATAAATGGAATGGTTTTGGAAGCAGTAACGTTTCTTACCTGAGTGGATAAGCATGTGTTGTTTTAAGTTCTGAATGCGAGTGAACCGGACCCCGCAGGTTGGACACTGAAAAGGTCTGTCTGGACCATTTGGGCTGGGTCTCTCTGTGCTGCTGGTAGAAGGAGCAATGTAGAGTTGGTAGGGATACTGAACGTTCTCCAAACTACAAAGAAAAAATTTACTGATTTACAAGCAAGCTAGAGAAAAAACCTAAGCAGCTTTGTCCGTGGAAATGTGAACCTTGAACACATTTGTACGAGAAGAAGAAAAAGACCAGCATTTCACATTTCTGTTGAAATCGGTATCTAGGCTGGAAATCTCTGCCTCTATAGCAATGCGCCTGACCTGCATCTGAAGTCTTATCGCCACTGACTTTGCACACCTGAACAAAACCAGAGGATAACCTCTGCCTCCCATTTCTCTGGGCAACAGGTCTGAGCATCAGCTGCAAACTGAACTTTATTTTCCAGGCATGGGCATGTTCTCAAGCATATTGATGACTTACAATCAGCAAACAGTCCCTGAGGCAGAATTTAAAGAACAGAGCAAATTGGAAAGCAAAGGAGTGTTTTGCAGTTTCAGTGATATTTACAAACAAAATTAAAGCCCATCCATTTTCATTTCAATCCAAGTCCAATGAACAAACATTAGTATCTACAACTACATATTGTTAAGTTTAGAATATTAATCTAATTAATCAATTCTTGCTCCTTGTCTGATTCAATCAGCTCTATGAGAATAGCTCAAGCTATTCTCTGTTAAAAAGATTCTATGTTAAAAAACAGCGCACAGACTATGATAAAGGAACGATTTAACTTTCCAAGTAATTTATTTAAAACTGACTAATTGCTTCTCCATAGCCTCTAGCTGCAAACTGTTTAAGGGAACTGTTTAAGCGTTACAATCCCAGTCCTCTGGCAAGGAACTCGCTTCGCTAAAGGGCATAGTAAACTAAAAACAAATCTGCTGGTACAAACATAATAACAATAGGAGTTTGTACTTACCTGGGGTTTCCCTTTCCTGAGCATTAAGGTCTATATTTTTTGTTGAAATAGATATTTCAGCTTGCTCGCAGCCTGACAGAAGATCAGACACTGGCAGCAGGGAACTGCTCTGACCCGGAATATTCCACAGCCAGAACAATGCAATTTTAGTTTTAGTAAGCTGTAATGTCTGAAATCTATTGAGAAAAAAAAGTACAACGATGTCTCCTGTTGCACACAGTCAGAAAGTCTCCCTGACTGAACAAATCCTTTCCTTGCTCTGCTTCCATCTTGAGCCCAGATTGTTGGTTTCAAGGTTCGGCTGAATTTGTGGGCTTCTAACATTCACGAGAATGAAACGTACACCTTGCAAAAATACATTTTCCTACATCACACAAAAATCCACAGACCAGATCAGCACAGGAGGGCAAAGAACTAGGCTCATCTATTTAAAATCAATACCTTAATTGCCTTTATCTCCTCTGGAAATGGATGTCAACACAACTGTGAGAAGTGGGTGTCTGAATTCAGAGTACAACGATGGGTGTCAGTAGCAAAAGTTCCAATTGTACAATTTATCTGGAGAGTGAGGAGCACCAGGTCTCCCTCGATACACACAGGATAAAAGAGCTTCCCGCAGGAGTTCAGTATCAATCAAGTCTGTAAAAACCCAAAAGGATTTCTGCTTTCATGCAACTGGAATATTTGCTCTAATGAAGAATTTTTTTTTGTCCTTCGATTCTTTTTATACACAGTAGGGTCCTAGAGAGCTGTGGAAAACAGATGCTGACATACTTGTTGATCTTCGCTAAAGGGAGTATTTCCACAAGGGAAGTTACCAGCTCATACCCTGGGCCTGGCAGAGTGTAGTTCACTGCTGCTTATGGGTCTAAAAAGGCCAGCTGAGACCTCGTCAAATGCACTTGAAACAAATGAGGGTATTTGTAAACACGGGTTCTGATTTGTCTAACCAAATTTCTGACAAAGCCTGGTGCTCCCCTCCCTCTCTGTGAGCAGATCACTAGATAAAGAACGGATTTTTCTCTACTCAGACATGGAAACATTAGTTTTGTCTTTGGAGTTTGTATGACCATACACTTTCCACTTTACCAGTGACAACTCCACCAACACAGACCAACAGACCAGTCTGTTATATAAAAAAAAATTAGAACAACATTGCAAAAAACACATAAGGCATAGAAGTTCAGCTGCCATAACAGCATCGTAACGAAACAGCCAAACGGATTCGGGCCCAGGATGGACGACTTGCCCCTCATCTGGCATTTGACAAATGTCACACAGTCTGGCTAATGGGCACATTCCTTCAGAAGAGGTTTCCTTGCACTCAGCCGATTAGAGAATTCACAATCAAAATGTTCACAGCTACGTGCAACAGAAGCGACAGCTGCGATGCAGGGGTGAGAAAGGGACCACCAGCTGGGCAGCAAGAACTCCTGCTCTTGGATGTACGTAGAGACACACACAGGTAGTGTGCTCAAATAAGTATTGCATTTGTTTTCTGTGACAACATTTGCTTTATAGAGAACTTCAGCTTCTGGTAACATGATTCTCAGGTTCTTCCTCCCTTCTTCTTGTATTAGGGGACTGTGAGAAGGCAAAAGCGCATTGTGCTCCAAGAGCTTCTTAGGGAGACACTCAAACTAGGACAGAAATTAGGAGCCACAGCCCTCTTTTTTTTTTTCCAGCTTTCTCAGGCTAGTTCATCCTCAAAGCCTGTACTGATGCCAGCTTCTCTGCAATTGAAACAGCCAGGAGAAGCGCTACGGGGACAACCTTTCCAGCAGAAACAGGAAATAAAGTTTTGGGTTTTCCTACATAAAAGCTTCACAATGAGAAAGGCTGATTAAAGCAGATCAAACGGGAATCAGGAGGCTCTCCAGCTACCAGTGACCGGCATGTCTTTTTCCATCCTTACACTGCAAGCAGGCTGAAATACCTATTGGTGACACAAGTGCACACCTTAGCACAATGAACAAATTACATTTGAAACACAAACATATTTTCTCTCCCCTGCTTCTTTTTCTCCATGTATACTCAATGACATGCAATTTGTGCTAAATGTGGCGTTTAACAGTTGAGATTCGTCTAACATCTCAGAGAATTTCTCTAACAGCTAGACAAAGAGATAGGTTTAAAATGTTTTCACTGCAAGGCTAAAATACTTGCAATTTTTTCTTCTCTTCACCAAGAGGTTTAACTGTGTAGAACTACACTCTGACAAATGTGAATGCCAAAATGCTCAGTGAGCCTAGAAACATTCTCTATTTGTAAATAACACTTATTTTTGAAAAGTGGAGGCTCTCATTATATTGGATCAGAGAGTTCTTTTATAATTGAGCCTTTGCAACTCCTTTTTACATCAGCAAACTGATACAGAGGCTAACTGTTAAACCAGCCAAGGCTGAATTACATATCTATGTCAGAAAAGTATATTACAATCCAAATGTGAAATATCACAGAAAGAATGCATCAGACTTCACTGTGAAACAGTAGTTTTAATACTTAACAGATTCCTGTGTGTCTATTAAGCTGACAACAATTACATGTGACCTGCTGTTTATGAAACACTGACTATGGAAGAGGACCAATAAATGACGTTAATTATTAACACAGAAACATAAGAGATAAGATGTTTTAAATTTTGAAATATTTATGATTGTTTCCATGGTGGTAAGGATGTAATACTGAAAAGACCTTTAGATGGACTAGTCTTTTGCTTTGTTTTATGAACAGAAATATAACATATACTTGCTAAAAAAAAACATTTTTCACTACAAACTTCCATTGTCCACTCAAAACTGATTTTGACATTTTGAGAATTTCTGCTAGTAAAGCAGTGTACAACATGGACTTAAACTAAAGGTGCATTTAAAAAAAACACCACAACAAAACAAAGGAAAAGTGGGGGAAATTTTCTCCATCCATATGATTCACTGATCATGTTTTCATTTGATTCATTTGATTTCATTTGATGTATAGAGATATACATTTTATTTTACTCAGAATTCTTGTGCACCCAAAACTGTGTGCCCAAATTGCCGCAGAGAGAATGACAGGCTGTACTTATTTGCTGATGTGCCCATCCAGTGCTTGAAATGGGAATTTAGAAGTTCGGTGCTCCAAGGGCTGTCACAGCGTATCAGCATGCCCTGTCCCATCCTGACAGGCATACACACGCACGCCTGTGAAAGAAAACTTTTTAGGACTTGAAAGCACCATTTTACAGATTTAATTGATTGACGGAATAAGCAGAGTCTTGGCACTTTCACTTGAATTTATAAAGTACATCATTTGGTAAAATATTTTAGTTCTGGAGTCTAAAATTCTCATAAATTCCCGTATCTGTTCATTCCTTACTGTGATATAAACAATGTGCAAATTCTAGTTCATTTTGCTGATGCTTCTGTTACTCTAAGACTAATTATTTTCACATTTGGGCATAAACTAAGGCAAATATTCTTTCCTTTGCTGCATGGAAGAGACCTTTAAGTGGGAATTTTCAGTGTGTTTAAAGGATTTTATTTATCCTGAATTATTCTATGCAGTTTGCACTGAAGCTCTGCAATTTTATAGGAAATTTCTGAAATAATCCTCTGCTGAAAATATGTATGCCACTTGACTTTAGAATTATAGCTTTAAAAACTTGGATTAGTTCTAATGTAACATGTGCTCCTACTATCAATTCATACCCTAAGTGTTGGGTATTATTTTTATACTGAGGTTGGTTAGCAGATAGCTAACATCTTCTGTGTCATGCAAAAAAATCTTATCTAGGCAGTTATTTTCCCTCCAGATTTAATCCTGCAATGGGACAGGTTTTAGATGGAAATGTCAGGAAAGGTTTTATGAGCTATGAAAATGCAGCTCTTGATAGTTATCTCTTTAGGGAGTTTCACTTGACACAGTTTCTGGAACAACTCCCAACGGTTCGCACTTCTTCCTCAGATCCACTTGTCTAACAAAACACTATGCAAAAGCTAGCTATACACATACTTGACACACCGCAAAAGCAAAGAAATAGAAGTCAAACCAGTTCTGTGCACCCTTGTAAGCCACTGGCAGGTACATCACTTTGCTCTGCGAGAACTATGATACATCTTTGGTCAAAGAGACCCATTTTGGTTTAGCTTTCTCTGCCAAAAAGACAGCTAAATATTTACAGTAAAGTGACACACAGCATCTTAGTAAGAAGCTACATGCAGAAAGTTTGAGAGAAAGGATTCCAGGCTGCTCTGCCTGTTCTGTGGTTTATGGCAATAGCGATCTCTGGTGAAGCCAAGACTAGGCACTTGTTTTCATTTTGTTGCTTTTGTGCCTTTACATCAGCTTTAGCATGCATGCAACTACCACACCTGTTTCACAGTAAAGATTTTTTTTTTCAAATTGGTATTAATAAAGAGCAGTGATGAAGGAACAGTAAAAACATTAATATCTTTCTTCACCAGCGTTGCCTAGAAATAGACAGGAAATGAAGGAACAAGTAAGCAAATTCTGACTTTCATCACCTACGTTCTTCTACAGCATCTGAACCTTCAGGCACTGATCGTATGTTGATCAACACAGAGAATTAGATGTACAAACAACTAAACATTCTGGGATTAAGGCTGGGTAGGTTAATTACAGCACAGCACTTGATGCAGAACAGTTTGCACACTACATTGGTACATACCGATCATCATCATCTGCATGAGCGTTAGTGCCAGAGGTACTCTGGAGTGTGGGTAATCCCTCCGTAACCCCCTCATCTATTGAGCCTAGGCAAAGAAAAAAGGGCAATTTAATACAAATAAGTGTTCAAAAAGGGTTGGGGAGGCTGGTAAATACATATAAAGCTTGCTTTCCCAAATCTGTGAGAGACACTGCTTCCTGGGTGATAAGATACCAAAATTGTCTTGGGAAAATCATTTCAAAAACCCAGAAGCAACACGTTCCAAATCAACTTCTCCTCTGCACAGATTATCTAGTAAATGGACAATTCAATAAAGGGCAAATATTTGGCACACCTAGAAAACGGAAAGAATCTATGTTAAATACAGCCAGAGTTTTCAAAACACATCCAGTACTAACACTGTAAAGCAGAAATGCTACCTTCACCTAAAGGGACCATTTCATCAATTTTCAAGACTTCTTAAACAATAAGGACTTCCATCCTGCTACACTATATTGCTCTTGTGTTCCAAATCTTCCATACATATATATATATAAAAAATATATCTATTCCCTGATAACATCTTCACTTACTGATAAGATGCTGAGACAGGAAGAGCCCTCTGAAAAATTAGAAATGCAGCACAAAAGAAACCACACACCTGTTTGTAAGGGAAATTATACACAAAACCATGCCAGGGCTTTGTTCAGTGCACTGACATTCAAACAACTGTAGCTCAAGTGCATTTTGGAAGCAGAATCTAAGCAGCATTAAAGCAAAACTATGACTTTGTTCACCTGATGTACTGTTGCTCAGATGTGCCTCCCTCATAACCCCTTGGAGTTTGGCATTAAGTCCTTGTTTAGGTGTATTATGCAAGATTATTGTGGCCTGATGTCACCCTAACAGGGAGGGAAGTTGGTGGTACAGTACCAAAACAATTCTAAGAACCGGTACCCCCACCTCATGCCAACCATACCCCCTTGATTAAAAAAAAAAAAAAAAATATCCTCTTGGTTTGGTTATGATTATGTAGATAAATCCTGCCCTGCTTTGTCTTTAAGCTGAGCACAGAGAGTCGACTGGAACACCTCGCATTCCTCCCCTTCCTCTGATGATGTCTACAGGTGCAATGGGAGATGACAAAAACAAATGTTTGAGCTCTGCCAGACTTCCAAAGGATCAGAATTGCTGTCGTTCCTCTCCAAAACAGGGGCTCCCAAATCATTACGTATGCATGATTAGTAGCATGAAAGTCATTTGGAAGTCGTAATTCCATCTTGCCTCCCTCTCCCTCTGTTGAGGCTGCGCACGAAGCACTGCTTGAACTTTTCTGAACAGTCAAGCGGGCTTTGGGTCTCAACCACTGAATCCATGTGAGATGAGAACAGATGGGGGAAGGTATCTCCCTCTATACCTACATCTTGAGAACAAGCGAAGCTTAGGACAGTGCTAGGAGCCACTCTTACTGCTATGGTAAAAATAATTGCGCTTTCTGAGAGAGCGGTACGTGAGCAATCGGAATTTGGGACCCCCACCCTCTAAAGCTCACTAGGAAAATCAAGTATCGCTAGGTCTACAATGACAAGTGTCAGACAAAATGGAAAACCACAGAGAAGGCACAAAGACATGGAAATTGAAGCAGAAAATGTGCATATTTTGTCAAGAACAACGAGAATAGTGTCTCCAAAAAAAGGCTGCCCCATAAGGGTCAGTGAGTTCTACAAAACCTTGCTGAAGTGCAAGATTATTGTCTTAACGCAACCCCATGTTATGGGGCCAGTGATGGGAGGAAACTTGCATCTCCAGCAGTTTCAAAATGACTCTTAGGAGAATCAAAACTTTTGATTTTGTTATGAGCTGACAAACTATACTTGGGAAATTCAGCAACTATGTAATCCATAAAGTTACAAAAGTTAATTCCGTTTTGATTTATCCTTCTTTTTCATGAAATACTTAACTGAAAGCCTACTGAAAAATAAGCCCAATTGCTCTTCTTAGGTTTAGTTTTATGCCTTCACCTCTCAAATGGAAACAGTGTTAATGAGTTATGAAAATATCTTCTCAGACATAGCTATTGTAACCATAATGACTTATTTGTCAAGGCCCTGCTTCACGTCTCCTTCCATATTATAAAGTGCTTCCAAATATAATAAATGAACAATTCCTGAAATTGCCCAAAGAGTGAATAAGAGCTTTTTGCAGTATCAGAAAGAGAGGCAGGAATGCTTTTATAAATGCACTATAAAACACTGAGATAAATATATGCAATTACACAAGGAAAATATGTTCAGGGAAGAGAAAGCTGCACTTTTAACACATCTTGCTGTCTCCATTTGCTATTCTTATATTACTGCATAAGGCAATACATTTTTGGGAGGTAAAAAGTGCTTTGTAGCTACAAAGCATGCCTTATCATATATTAGGTACATGTGAACTGTGCTCAAAAGCAAGAGCACTGCTTCTCTTTACAGCAAAATGTGAATAAAAACTATTCTGAGGATAGTTAACAATGTTATGCGAAGACTGCTAAATATTCAGTCAAACATATTCAAAGAGAAAGAACAGATCTGCACTTTGAAGACTCTGGCTTAGCACGTTTTTCTTCTCCCTGTAGCCATTTGAAGGAAGAACATGCTGTACTAACGTCCTCAATTACAGACACTTAACTTTAAACTTTATAATCACTAAAGCCTAAGATCCTCTGCCCCATGCCGTACAAATGGTCAGGTACATGACCTCAGTGGTACAAAACCCAGAACAGGAAACAGAAAATAGGAAAATTTCCCCAAAATGTTACGTGGCTTCAAAAAGAGATACCTTTTGAAGACAGATGTGCAAAGTTGCTTGTCAACAGAAATCATTTCAGGAAACTGGCTGAAGCAAGAACAGAAGTCAGTAAGGTGCCTGGCTACTGGAGCACATTACAACGTATTTTTTGTTAACACTAAGACTCTCTTAGAAAAGGAGATTTTATAGCATCCAGTGGCACCTCTCTCTACAATCCAGTCCTAGTCTCACATTGCCATGCCCCGATTCATTCATGCCACTTTTGAGTATGCAATTTTTCTGATATTTCTAACTACAGGAGAGGTCCTCCAAAACCTTCCATAGATCGTATACTACTCATCTGTGACCCAGAGTTTACACCCAGTTTGTTCTTTTAAGCTGCTTGCGTATGGTGTTTATAGTTGGTAGAACTCCCTTCTTTTGCTTGATACGCTATTTCTAACTTCCTCTAATCACTATTTCTACTTGTTCTGTTTTGCCTGTGATGGTACGGTTAGATCGATGACACAATTTGCATCTCTTTCTACACGGCCCTGGCAAGGCCCTTCTAAAATTCCTATTATAATGAGTTAAAAACTGAGTCAAACTAAACCTGTTCTTGAACAAGGACCACTTTTCCTGGAGACTACCCAGCAAACAAATTGTTTCTTTTAGTTTTGAATCTATGCACTATTTTTGGCAAACTACACTTAAACATTTATATTTAAACTGATATTAAGCCTGCTTCTCAGAAAAGGTAAACAGCCTTGTCTCCAGTAAATCTATCATTTTTGTTTGGAAAAAGCATTGCCAATCTAAAATACCAACAAACAAGCTATAAGAACTGATGAGCAAAAACAACAACATAAAGTCTTGAAGGATAGGATAAATGGAAAATATTTTCATTTCTTTTTATTAGCCGAATATTTTAAGAACACTGATGATATATTGAAGTCCTGGAATGATCTGACTGATCTAACGCTCACTGTCTTCAGAGAAGGCACAGTGTTATGCTGACCAAACAAAACAAATAATGCAGGCTACTAAGCTACATTTATTTACTTTGTTGTGTAATTTATTTATTTAACTGAAGCAGCCTTTCATGTATACATTATTTGAATGAAGCAGACCAATACATCTGCCATCCTTACACTCTTCAAACAAAACAGGCTTTATTAAAAATCCTTCAATAAACTCTACTGAGCACAGGTCAAGCCACTTAACCAAAAGCAAAATAGCTGACTTAGGAAAAATTTTGGCAATTAAACTAGAAATATTGCAAACTCTCTATCTTCTCAATGCATTCTGCACAAAGAGGAAAAAAGGGATTGTTACAGTAACCTTTAAGTATTAGCTATTAATAAACAACAGCCTGCTCGAAGAACCCAAAATGGGCTTCAAATTGTCTTTCATGGAAAAAAGGTTTCTCTCAGCAGCTGGCAGCGTTTGAAGAAGCAACTTGAGAACCAAATCCCACAGAAATGGAAAGATTCTCAATATTATGACTGTGGTTTTGTTTTCGTCTGGGCCATTAAGATGAGAGTGTTCCACCACTTATTTTGCAAATCTTCTTACAAAGGCTCTCTGTCATGATTATACAAGGTTTTATGTCTGATGCAAAGTACCATTCTATCCCTCTGTGGCTACAGCCACAAGTCTTTCAGATTTGGTGTTGCAGCTCAGCTGAGATCATGCCTTTTGACACGAAGGAAAACAAAATTATTTTCCCCAGCCAAGCAACTAGAGGTAAAACAGGGTTATCGATCTCTGCTGAAGAAGGAGGTCTACCAACAGGCTTACCTTTCTTAGCCATCTTCTACAAAGTTATTTAGAAGAGCTCCAAGTCTCATCCCCCATTGGGGTTTACATGCAACATTCCATAAAACAGGGGAAAAAAAGGCTGTTTCTCAAAAGTAAAGCATGACAAAACAGGCAGATCTCCTCCACTAAAATCACAGTGCACACATGCCTATTTGAACATGTATCCAACCCCTGAAACGGTCATACCTATAGAGGAAGACTGTGGGCTGATCAGGAGATCTTCCTGCACTTGCTCGCTTCCTGGGACTGTCTGCTGATCGCTCAGAGAGCTCTGGGATGCGCTAACAGGCTGCGATACTTCCTCGTGCACCTCCTCATCGCTTAACCTTTCCACTTTGACACGCACGTCTTCCTCAATCACAAGGGGAGAACTGGCTTTTGTGCTCTCACAAGTCATGTAATCTGTAATTCTTCTGTTGGACTCGGAGGGTCCAGGCATTTCCAAAGTCCTAGAGTTCTCCGCCTGCTTCACCTTCTCAGACTGAAGTCTTCGATCAATTCCAAAAGGAAAAGTCCAGGGAAATGCTAAGGATGAGTCCACGGGCTGATTTCTGGACTCTGGGTAAGAAGTTGAAGGATTCAGCACTTGGGGGGAACTTGTCTGTGTGTTACACTTAAGGGGGCTCTCGGGAGACATAACAATGTAGCTTTTGCGCTTTCTTCGCGACTCTCGGCAAACAGGAATGGTTCTTTCCACTACGCTGCACTCTGAAGAAACTGGAGAAAGGCTGCCATCCCGAGAAGTAAAATTGCAGTTTGCGCTGTTCTCCTGTCCTGCATCCAGCACCTTCTCTTGCTGGCTGTTGGGCGTGTTCCATAAAATGCTGGACTTCATGAATTCTGAGCACGTGCTAGCAACGCTGAACATCTGCATGTAGCTGGCTGCAGCCAACACATCAATAATGTTTTCTGTATTAATAGATAGTGTTGCTGTGTAAGCATATTCCAGGAGAGGTATAAAACCAGTCACTGTCACATGGTGCAGGTCTAACACGCTCTTGCTCTCGTCTTCTGCTTGGCCGACAAGCTTGGAACGGAAAAAGTCGCTGCAGGCTGCCAAAACCACCTTGTGTGCCCTGAAGATTTTGTCCTGGACGCGGATGGTGATATCACAAAAATGTCCATCGTTACGAAGCATGTTCAGCTTTCCCAGCATCTCCTGACTGTGAGCAGGGGAATTATGAGTGAATGTTTTAACACCCATTTTTTCACCTTTATGCTAGCGTTCTTGCCACATATGAGAGATCACAGGTACCCTAGAACAAAGAGGAAAACTGTCATTTTCATCTCTGAAAGTGAAGTGGCTTCATTGTTATAAGACTGTATGAAGAAAATCCAGCCTAGTTCTCTAGGGTCAGGTTTTTTCTAGGATTCAGACTGTGCAATGGAGTAACTCTACAGAATGCAATTACCTACCTGTACTTTTCAAAAACGCAGATCAAACTATTTGGAACCTATCACTAATACCATCTTCCACATTTCTGCTACTGCCCACTCAATTTCTTAACACATCTTAGGGAAAAACAAACGTAATACTAAAAAGGAAGCATTTTTAAAACTATCGTTTGTGTGAGAAACCTCTATTTTTATTTTCTGGGCCCATGAAACTTTTGTTTACGGTTCTTAAACCTGACAGGCTTTGTTGAACGTTTCTTTTAAGTGGAAAAGTTGTTAGCTCGGGTCCACCTACAAGTGTGCAGGAGCAAGCAAATCTCCCAGACAAGGTACTAAATACCAGAAAAGCTTTAGAGAAACTAAAGCATGAATTTCCAGAGGACTGAGTTCAAGCTAGTAAACATAAAAGAAGAGTTGCCAATAGCTCTGCTTTCCTGCTGTAGTGCAGGTACTCATTGCCTAAAGCTGCTTTTAATAAATAGCTTTGGACAAGGATGAGAAGTTACTGAAAATTCCTTCAAAAATACAATGGATTATAAACCTCAAAGGGAAGTTTAAGTTTATGTCAAATACACATAAACTGATTTTATATATGTGATAAGTAATACGAGGAGGGCAACTTCTTTCTTCTGAAAAATACAAAACTGCCCTCTTGGGGACCAGTTCTCTTCTGTGTGGGAGCAGATGCATGGTTTGTGTTAGAAAGGGGCGCATGCCCCACATCGCAAGTTTTAAGGCTGCAGCAGTATCTGAAAACTAAATGCCTCTGATTTGAGGAGGATGAAGCTGATCCATGACTCGCTCTCTCTGCAATACACAGGGGAAAGATGCCGTGCCAAGCTAAGTGTAATATGCCCAGACGTCCTCTGCCCCCGCAGTGGAACTTCTCTGGCCACCAAGGCTGTCTCTATTTGCAGAGAGCGGAGCACCTCTGAACGAGGAAAATCAGCTCCTGGGTTCTCTCCAATTATTTCTGAATTATTTCACTGTAAAGGAAACATAAGCCACCACGTTTCACCTTCTTAAGCCCTCCCCAAGGTTCCATGAAAAGTCTTCTGTGTTCCACATGACTCACACAATTAACATGATATAGAAACATCATCTCGGCGAAGTTGGTGGTTAAACATCAGCAACATAATTGGATCTGATTATCTCCCGGAGTCAGCCAGCTTCTTCACATCATCCTTCTCCTTTCCCTTAAATGTATGCAAAAACATACCACGCTTGCAAATTGCTCATGTGGAACTTCACAGATACAAAGAGCATTGCAAGTTTGGAACAACTTACCACAAATCTCACAAGTCTTAGCACATATTTAAATGGCAGCTGTCAGAGCCCACCTTGTTCTACAGACATTTACACTTGGCTGCTTCTTTTTCCTACGATTTCACTTTTGATACTGCAAAGCCTTTCAGACAGAGGAAAAATATCTGTTCGAGAGAACAGATTAACTAACACTTAACAACATATATATGAAGTCTGAGTGAAACTATAATGGCCATTTGGATTTAAAATGAAATTTCACACTACTGCAGAGGAGGAAGTTAAGCACAAGTAAAACATTCCCTTCACTGAAAGAAAACATATCGACCTCAAGAGGCATCTGAAGATCCAGACTGTTTGTTCTCCAGCATGAATCAAATGAAAAGCATATTTAATTGATCTCAGACCAAAACGCAGACAGTAAAATCTTGTAACAGTGCATTCTAAAATGGCCTTGGGATACCCTTCCTTCTGAATTCCCAGTTGCTGCAGCAGTTCCTTGGCACATCAGAAGTCCAGAAGTACTTCTGTTCAGCAACAGGCTACAAAAAGAATTTTTTGTATGTAATGTAAACGTAATAATTTTGTCATTTGCAAGGACTATCAGTGGTGTGCCTGGTATTTAGGAACAGTACCAATACATAATTATAAACACGGAGAAAAATCTGAGCAAGCCAACCCCCCAATTCTTACGCACCCAGATGGCTAACCCATTTTCCTTCTCTGTTCAGCTGAACGAGTAATACTCATCCCTTCAGTCTCTAAGTGGGAGCGCTCTATTCTGCTACCCTGCTCTGAACCATTCCTTGTCTTGCTTCCCCTGTCCTGCCCGCCTCTCCCCTTCTGGCTTCCTTTCCCCTCTCCTTTCATCTTTTGCTTCCTTGACCTTGATCTGGTTACAGAAGTTAAAATAAAATAGCGGAAGTCAGTGATGTGCAATAAATTGATTTAAATTTATTACAGGAGCAGCGTGCCTGCCATGAATGTACGGTATTGCTCTGTTAAGTCACTTCTGTAAAATGACCTTCCCCCTCATTGCACTGACACCACCACTGAAACAAGTGGTTCCTACACAGGCTTCAGCGTGGACAAAGGAACATATGCATATGCACGCTATTTTCAGAAAAAATCAGAAGGGGTGGGCTGAGGAGGGGGAACAGTATCAGTTCGTTACAGTTAATGAGGTAGTAAAAACGTCAAATATTTTAGGAAGGCAATTTAAACAATATGAAAATATTTTCCACATGAAAAGCATGAGCATGCTAAAGCTCAGCCAGGTTATAAAATGGTTCAATTCTCTTTGTTAATCTTTCAGTGGCACGGGGTGCTTTTATAGCTACACTAAGTCACAGTGATGAAAGAGGGTAAACGGCTGCAACGCGACAACAACTCAAGTCGAACATCTCTAGATCGTCACCATTTCAAAATGACATTTTGTCACGTCTTATTAGCTACCGATTGTTAAGCAGTCTACAGCAGCAGTCATTAGGCCATTAGGTATAGGGTGCTACATTCAGGAGTGATTAAAGAGCCATAAACAAGAACTAAATATACACTGTAACTTGGGAGCGTTTGGGGTGGGGAGATCAAGGTGCGCACATAAACTAAGTGATAAGTGGGTTGGAGCTGGAAAAGTTGTTAATCTCTGAGCCACAAACCAACAGCGATTCTCTAAGCAGGGACTGGGGCTAGTATCATCGAAGGAACGGTGGTTGCTTTTTCCTTCCCAGCTGCTGGCAGCAGGGCTCCTCCTCCCCACAATCCCCCCACATATCCTGGCCCACAAAATACTGGAGCATTTCAAAGTTCAAGAGAAACACGTTGAAATATAAAGACACTTTCAAAAGTTTTAAAAATATTCTCAGCATGACATTTCAGCCTGTATTTAATGGGCTGTACTCAACTTTACCACAGAGACTTACAGTTTGAGACAAGTTTTTTTCCAGTGTGCATTCCTGCACTCGAAACATGGGGGGATTTGCCACCAAAGCATGGGTCCCCGGATAAGGTGACAATTCAGGTGCAAGCACTTCAGGGCTTTCAGAGCCAAAAGAATTTTCTTCACTATTAGCCAAAAGCAGCCTGAAGGTAAGTACTACTGTACCAAAGCCTTACAATTCTGTACAACAAAAACAAAACCAAACAACTAATATGAAAATTAGGGGTTTGGGGTTTTTTTTTGGTTTTGTTTTTTTTTTGGTTAATCCTAGGAGCACTAATGTAGACCTGACCTTTGTAGTTCAAAGTAACTTAGCTCCTTTTTACTGTTTCAAGGCTACTGAAAAAGAAGTTTTAGCAACAGTTAGCAATTCACATACACTGTTTAAGGCCAATGATTAAACACATGTCAAGTTTCTGTGCTTAGAATCAGTACAAGTGTGCACCACATTGAATAAATGGAAAAGAGACTGTAACAGAATTGAAAAATAATTCTTTAAGTGATTAGCTTCTTATTCACCTACTGCCTCACATTATGGCTCAAATCACTGGTTTTGAAACATGGTATCTAAAATAATCTTGGGTTTTTTTCCCCTTGGAAGAGTCCGTGAAACAAACTCATAGAGCTGTCTGCGTTCAGTTTCTCAGTCAGCTACATCATTTTACAACAGAAGTGATTAATTTTTTAGCACTGCAAAACTATCACTCCACCCCTCTGTATCCTGATCCGTGGCAACTTACAAAATATCATGAAAACACCGACTTTTCAGAACACTAAAGCCAACAGACTTCAGACACATAAATACCAGGTCAGCTTCAGCGCCCAAAAACCTTAGGAAACTGCCACCCTCGCGCTCACCAGGCCCTCAGGTACGATCACCTGTCAGGCCACAGTGTAAATCAGATCACTAGCTACCTTCTGAGTTTTGTCATTTATTTTTAACCTAGACTGCTCCTCAGGCACTGGCTACAGCACTGTCCCGTGAACAGCAGTAGCAGCCCAGACACAGATAAATCTATGGGGATAAATCTGTGACCTGGACCACCTCACCTCTGTCACCTCCTCAGTGTGCTACGCAACTACCAGCACCCTTTGCTCCCTCAAACTAGCTAGTTAGTATCACTAACTTTATAACTTAATTAGAACAACTGCTCTTAGCCTGTACTTAACTTTGAGTTTGGTACTTTTATTTCAGACTTGAAACACTTGTGTATCTAAACACACATCTGTTTCCCCCAACACCAGCTGGCCTAATAAAAGGTACTATCTCCCACCACAAATCCTGACTTGCTTCACTTGACAAAATGCTGCCTGGAGCTGCCACACTATTCTCATTTCAAACAAATCAACAGCACTTGCTAAACTTTGTTTTAAAGCGTATTTTAAGTCAGGTCAGTAAACCTAGTCTGAGCTCAGCCCACCACTGCCAAGCCTGACTGTATTTATGAAAATAGAGAAGGCAAACACAAGGTTTCTGTGCTCAAAATTACGTCAATGTGCAGTATTCACTTTGGTGTACTGGAATCTGTGGAATGCAAACCTGTAACCTTTAGCTGCAGTGGGTGACTGGACCGGGGAAATGAACCATCCAGATAAGTATGCAGTGTTTCAGAACTTCAATTTCCTCCAGGACAGCATACTTCAAACTGTAAGTGCACAAAGGAGCTAGTGTTAAGTTAGTGTTTCATAAACACCGTTATGTTAAAACCTGAAATAGATGCTGAGCTGTAGTCTGTAAACGGAGGCTGAGGTGATACTATACCCTGCAAAAAACAGGAGAGCATTCAGTACTGGGGCTGCCCTGGTCCTTGGCCTCTCAGTTTGGGAACCAGACTTCTATTCTCCAAACCTCTCCCACTGAAATACCCCAAGACACCGAAATTGTTCCTGTGTCCTTTTCCTCCCGCTTCAAGAAGAGGACAATTTTCAGGCATTTTCTATTTTTAAGGAGTTGGGGGGGGGGGGAAAGGAGTTGCTCTTGGACAAGGCTTTTAAGCTGCACACTGGACAGCCCTGTGGGAAGACCTCTGTCTGCTCAGCAATGAATTGCTGATGGTGAAATAAGTAACTCTGGAGAGCTCCACTTGGGAGCTTTAATGGTAGCGCAATTTCACACAGCAAGCTGAAGACTACAATCCATCTATTTACTGTTAGCAGTAATATTTCCTTTCACAGTAGCAGGCATATAACAGAGCATGTTGTGCTTCTCCTTTGTACTCCAAAAGTGCTGCATTTGATAAGGCCATTTATTTTGTAAAAACTGGGGGTTTGGCACACCACTTTTGATAAGTTCACATGCCAGAGCTTTTAAGGCCGTTGACTCTATCTACCATTGGTGTCACTCACAAGAAGCTTTTGTTACCTTCTTTGCACTTACACACAAGCTTGTACTCATGTCCACCACTTAATTATTTTTTTTCCCCGCCAAAAGCACTTTCCAAGGATGCTGCAGTGGCAAACTGCTTCACAAGCAGCCACCTCTTCCTCTGAGAAACTCCAGACAAACAGACTTTCCAAAATGAAGATCTTCCTAAATTTTAGGTACAAGCCACCAGAAGGGTGGCAGGCAGTATTTCAAAACTAGCGTTAAGCTTCACAGAGGCAGACTAAAACACCATCAGGAAGCAGCCATGGTTCAAATGTGTAAGTGCACACAAATAACGCTAACTAATCCAGGTCTGTGTGAACAGCCTACATAATATTCAGATGAAAGATGAGCTCCGTGCACCCAGGTCTCTAACTGTTTCTCACTTGTGGAAACTGTGTTGTAGCACTAAGCTCCTCCCGCCCC
>JAVJGJ010000036.1:3931949-3944307 GCA_035590215.1 Microhierax caerulescens | reverse complement strand
TATAACTGTTTCTCACTTGTGGAAAATTTGTTGTAGCAATAAGCTCCCCCCCCCCCCCAATCTTAAATGAATTTGTAAGCATCTAGCCAAGCTCCTTGTGAGCGCTGTAAGAGCTATGGTTTACAAAGTCAAAGGACCAAGGCTGCAACTCTTCACAAAAAAACTGCTGGAAAAATTTGCACATCTGGAAATCCTATGCCAGGGTCCATGATGACTTGCTTGGTACCAACCAAGGCAAACCTCTGCAGGACAGGAAATGGAGGCAGGTGCAAAAGCACATGTTATTTCTTTACTGTAAGTCCTCCGACAGAGCAGGAATAGCATTTACCTGCAAGGGACAAGGAGAAAAAGGATCCCACAGCTCCTCTTCCAAAATAATTACTCAGGAACATGAAAGGCCCACAGTGTCCATGAAATACCTGTTTCATATTCCTAACACATCTCAAGTTTCCCCAAAATTAAACCCTTTGACAACAGAAAGTAAAAGCTTTATCTGTAACATGCCACGAGAAGAAAGAAGATGTGTGAAGGCATGGCAAAGTCCTAGATCACAGTTACAGCACAGACTCACATTATCATTGCTACTGAAAGCATTAATCTTTAATGTGGATAGGAAAAGAATTACTCAGATGACGGAAAAGTGGATTTGCATGATGCAAATCTGGTAGGTGTATTTTAATCCTCGGAGCTGGTGAAAGCATTGAGACAAGTAGTCGGGTGCCAAAACCAGCAATTTATTCTACAAATAGTTTTATTGTAAATTGAGATGGGAGGTCAGCTGCAACAGAATACTTCTGAAAGGATAAAATTAGAAAACATTTACATATACATTTTAAGGGAAAGTTCAGGGTGTAATTTTTTGCAATAACAACAGACTTCTTTCCCCTCATAGAAGAGTACAGACTTAAACTTGTTTGCATGACTGGAAGTTCAGCTGAGTGTGGAACTGAGAGGGAGCTGATACACCTCCTCTTCAAGATGCTGCGGCTCCCAGCCACTTATCACCTCTGCAATTTATCATTCAAAACCCAGGGACTGTTTTGGGCCACTGTGCCCTCATTGTTAAAAGAAGTTAATTAGATTAACTTCTTGAAGTATATTCCCATACTAGAGAGTGCAAAAAACCCACCTATTCTGGCTTTCTGTTTTTACTCCTATTAGCATCGAGGTGTAAGCTTTGGGCAGAGACCAACGCTGCTGCTGAACACATCAAACTCAAGATCTCCACATGCCGGAACATGCGCTTTACTCAGAGGTAAAGAAACCGATATGCACCAGGTATTAGGCTTAATGAAAGAGCTCCCATTTCTGTGCAAATTCCTAAAAATAGTTATAAAAATTCTCATCTCTTTCCCCAGCTTTTGTCATGATGAGCCCAGGGCCTGCTCAGCAAAATCGTTTTGTCATCCTCATTCATCACCTTGAAGCGGGTTCCAAAGTTTTGACATGCAAAGCAGAGCGTACTCCTGGCCAGCACTGCTTCAAATCTCCAGTAGCCTGTCCCGCAACTGCCACTGCCCTCTGGGCACACAGGGCAAGAAAGACATCCACTTAGCACGGCTGTCTTGACTCAGAGCTATCTGAACAGAACCAAAGGGGCTTAGACAGAAGCCAAAATATCTTGTTAGAGACCCTGATCACAACATACTACCAAATCTCCGCTGTGAGGCAGGGCAGGGGAAGGCACTGTTCTGGCAATCCGCTTCTGCACATTCCTGTTACTTGATTGCGACTTTGTTCACCAGAAGACGGACAGTACCTTAGCGTGCTCTTCTATTTCCTCCTCTGTTTTGCAGAATTATTTTTTTTACACCATGGATATTAAGACACAAACAGCACGATGCCTGCTGTTAAAGCAGCACAGACCAAGAATAAATCAGAAATACTTGCTTAGTTCCAAACAACTCAGTTGTACTGGTTCTGAACTACAAAGCTCCAAGTAAAAAACGCACAGATTCCAGAATGAGAAGACCAGTCTTCCTCATGCTACAAGTCTGCCTCAGCATATAAAAGCAGGATGTTTGCTGGATACATAAAAAAAGCAACTTCTTTGGTAATGAAAGAGAGCAACAGGCCTACTACTTTTAGAATATTAAAAGCAACAAAAATCACAGAGCTGCTGTTCTTGCATCATGAGGTCATAACAAAGTAAAAGCTGTTAGTTAAACCATCACTATTTTACAGGAAATGCTGTTCCTAATTTGAAGTGCAACGTGTCTCAAGGATTTTTGTTTTCCTGATTAGCAAATGAAGAAAGTGGGATATAAAAATTCAGCAGTCACGTTTTGACAGCGTGGCAGGAGGTATTAAAGGCAGCCTGAGTGCAGGCTGCTAGGAAGAAATACTGCAGCTTGAAGAGGAGCCTACCTTAGAGCCCAGAACATAGCAGAAAGGATGGTAATGTGTCACCCAAACCAAGCCAAATCTCTTGGCAACAGTGCTTCCACAAACCTTCAAAAACTTCCCAGTGATGGAACAGAACAAGACACAGAACTTACCTAACTGGGCCAACACACCTTCCAGCATGTCCTCTGCAGGCTGTATCTGTTTGAAACCCCCAAGCATACATCCTGGAACTCAGAAAGGAGCTCTTCCAACCCCTGCATCTCACAGAATTAAGAAGTCACTTGCCTGACCGTAATAGATAACAGATGCCAAGACCACATTCATTAACTTCACCAGCAGCCACATACTTGCAGCAGACTCTCGTGCAGCTCTGGCCAGTCATTTCCTCATGAAAGTGACACTCCAAGATTTATTCTTGTCCCTTGCCATCCCGTATATATGGCCCAGAGGAAGCCGCCTGTTTCTTCTGACTGATCTTAAACTGGCAAGAGAATTTAATCCTACTGTAAACCTTCCTTTTTAATTTCTGTTGCAGGAACTGCACACCACTTAGGTCTCGGGCAAATGAGAGTTCTGGTCTCCGCAGCTGACAAACTCACAGCTGTCATGAGGCAGCTCTGTAGCAGATAACCAATACACAGATAAATCAGGAAATTATTCACTGTGGAAGTGTCACTGAGCTGGAATTCAAGTTGTACATAGTGAAATTTAAGCTGCTAAATGGTCCCATTGGCTTCTCATCAATGAAAATTAGTCTGCACAGCATTGCAAATGGCCATGGCCACAGCAGACTCTACTGTTTGATGGGAGAAGCAGAGAGCTGACAACAACTTGTAACCAAAAAAGCTTGGGAACCACTGACAGACAATCGAGAGCTCTGTACGTAGGCACTGCTGCGCTAGATTAATACAGCAAGAAGATTAAAGCATAGCTACAACTCCTAGTCTAGATAAAACTTGAAGATTAAAGGTCACGTTGTGGATGTGTAAAACATATTACCACTCCTTTCATTAGAAGCCAATCTCCAAATGTTTCCATTAGACACTGCTGTGACTACAAACATGCAAACTGGTATTTTAGTTCTCAGGGAAAAGGTGCTAGTGTACCAGAAAAGGCAGGACTGTTCAAAGATTGTCTCATTTTGTGGTACGCACCTGCCAGAAAGCTTGGCTACATTAACACTGTGTTAATTTCATCTCTCAAATATTTAGGGTGGGAGCTCTGATTATTGGAAAATACAGAGATGTTTTCATCTCTTAAAGATAAATGATTATAGGTGTTTGTATACCACTGAAGTAATCTGGCTAAATGAAAACAACCTGAAGAAAAGAAGGAAGAATAAGAAAATAAACAGAAAATGGGATACCACCTGTGTTTACTGAAGCTAAAGTATGTCAAACTGACTTGATAATGTATTTTGCAGAAGAAAAAAAAAAAAGGAAATGCCACATATGATGAGAACTTAATTAAAGTGTTTGAATAACATGGTATATAAAGCTATTAGTGAAAACAAGGAGATGAATAGACAATCTGAAGCTAAGGAGCCAGCTGAAAAGAACTAATTCATGTACTTGAAATAACAGGTTAAAGAGTTTACCCGTGAAGTGTCATAAAGACTTGTTTTAGCAACAATCTCCAAGTGTTTCTGTAGAGACACTGGCTCAAAAAATACTGATGAAAAGGTTAAGATGTATCGTCATCACAACACGTGAAAACAAATGACTGAGAACTGGACTCCCAGGAACAAAACAAAATTAATGGGAAATCTATAAGTATGAAATCAAAGCCTTGACATTATATACCAGGGAGCTAGTAACAGAACTGAGCTATAATCTGAAAGCTAATTGTTAACAGTGACTTCAGAGCAAGATCTCCACACTATGAAATTAAATTGAACAGCTAACTGAAAGGCCCACAGAACAACCAGAGTATTTTAATATCTCTGTTTTTGTCAGGTATTTGTCAATATCTATTTTAACCTCCTGAAAGGTTCTCAAAAGAGGGTTTTGGTGTGTTTTTCTTCTCTGTGTGGCTCTCCCTTAACATGTCTGTAAAGTAAACTATGCTTAGATCTTTTCAGAGCATCAGACTTAACCAGGTGACATTCAGCTAGAAACACGTACTAGTTAGAACTGATTGGGCATATGCTACGTGCACCGATCAGCAAGACAGCTCTTAATCTCAGGATCTAATTAAAAGAAGAGATTACAATAATCAGGGCAGTACAGTAGCGTGCGCCATATGTAAATTGGTGATCTGACGCCACTTAATTTTTACGCAACAGCTAGAAGACAAGATGTTTCTTGAAACCATTTACAGATACATAAAGAAGATAGATGTAATTTTCTTAAAAGACTCTGTACCTTTCTACATAACTGAGGTTCGCTGGCTCCAACAAATTTCGTGCTTCATGCAACAGTTGAACTCTCAAATAAGATTTATTTGAGGAGAATTTAAAACAGTAAAATTTGCACCGATCTGGTACAGGATGCGCGAAGAACTTCTGGAATGTAATCAGGCACAATATTCTGGCTCTTCTTTATTACTAACGACATGCAAGAAACTCCACACATTTTCATAGCCTTATCCCCTGCCCCATGTCTTGTTTTCCCTAGCCACCACAGCATTTTTCAAGTTTTGGTGCGATCATTTGAAGTCAGCTCTTTCAGAAAACAGAGTGTTACCATTCACTACTTCAAAGGGCCCAGATTTAACTTGTTGCCTTTTTGAAGCTGCAGTGTGAAGTATAAACTTTATGTGCCTAATATAGCTTTCACATGGTTGAATAAGCAAACCAGATAAATGCCACTTTCCCCAGCCTCCAGCACTTTCAACTTCTCATTGTAGAAATCTCACATTAGTGTTCCACATAACACATAAAAGCAAATTTTCTGATAGTACTTAAAAGTCAGGCTCATTTAACAATATGAGCAGTAACTGCTAAAAGGTCTTGTTATATACTGAACTACGTTTATTCTCATAATAAAAATTAACGTGCAGACTTCCCTAGATAGAAAGTATTGACATATTTCACAATGGATTCACTGCCCTGCAAGTTCTGTTTTTCACCAGTTCTCTGAAAAAGCACATGCTCAAACTATCAGACTGCTAGCTGAACAGCGGTTTGCCCTGAAAGCACATGCTAGAGACATTTGTGCCATCAACTTATGAGCAAATCTCATATCTGAGAGTTTGCGGGTTTATCTTTAAACTAAAATAAAAGCAACAAGTGAGTTCACAGTCCTCTTCATATCCTCACGTAGGCAAGCCCTGCAGACCATAATCAGATCATACGGAATGGGCTGATGCGTTACATCCCCGAGACACACATTCAAATTTAACCACTCTCTCCATGACAGTGTTCATGCATAATTTTTATGTGATCTTAATACCTTCTTTACACTTTTTGCTCTGTGCAAATTCAGGTTAAATTTTTCTCAAATTTCTTAGCGTAGAAAAGCCATTACATGACAGCTTCCCACTCTGCGTGATAAAAAGCAAGGCTTCGGTTTTAAAGACTTTGGTCTTTAACAGCAGTACAAACGAATGACACAAAACAAAATAACCAAACCACCAAAACCAAAACCCAAGCTAAACATTAAATTCTTCTAAGTACTGCAAATTGCCAAAAAATATCTATAAAGTACCTTCATTTGTCACGAGGTAGCAACCTTCTAGTTCAATTCTAGAAAGCTAATTTTTCTTGTTGTACCATGGGTACCCATAGCAATTCAGTCTTCACTTTCAGAAGCCCTGCAAGCATAACAACTTACAAAAAAAATACACCAAAAAGATTACTCAAGCCAGCCTCCCAAATTAGTACCAAAAGCCAGAATCTCCAAGCCCTTTCTTTTTAGTGGTACCACGTGAAAGAAATATCAAGAGAAATAGTATGGTTTTTTGCATCTGCATACCAAAATTTTCCAGTATGGCTCACTATTTTCTCAGTAGCACTACTGCATTACATCCATGCAAGAGTCAATAGGGAAAAAAACAACACCAAACACACCAAAAAAACTACCTATGCTTCCTCACACACTTATTTCTTCATTTCCCCCAAGACAAAACCAGGGCCTAACTGGGTACATTAAAGCCAGCAACCAAACTCAGGAAGGAATCTCTGCCCTCCGCTATCACCCCCAAGCTGTGCCTCCTACTTTATTGTGCATGAGGCTTTAATTTTTGTCACTTGGAAATGACAACCTGTCTCCGCATTTTACAGAAACAAATGACTGTAACTGCATATCACAATCATTAGGTTTGTGACAGCCAAATTTGGCTAAGTGCTAGTTTTTACTAGCTCACCACAAAGCTCACCTGTCAACTCATTTGTTGCTTGAAATATTCAGGTTTATGACAAGAAATGACAGCTTTCCTTCTCTCACTTCTATTCCAGATTAGCAAGGAAGTGTTACACCTTAACAAAATCCACGTTAACTACAATAAATGAATTTTTATTAAGTTCAATGCAAATCTTAAGTCTCCCTGAAGCATGCTAGCTCCATTAACACCCGAAGTGCTGGAAGCCTGCGCTGACAAGCAACATCACAAAAAAAACTGTGTAAAGAGCAAAGGGGAGAGATCAAGGCGAAGTCACACATTGTGTACAATCTGAAGAGGCGAAAAGGCATGGCTGATCCAGACAGCATGGACCGTGGCCAGCTAGTCAAGGTGTCACAGACATACAAACAAGCAGCCACCTTTCCAACGGAAGCAGCTATAAAGAATCCTGAACAAGTTTAAGCAAGGCAGGAATGTGGTTGTGTCATCCCCCATTTAGCACCATGTGTACCCTTTACTTTCCTAATGACTCATTTATGCAGATAAATGCCTAAAAGGAGTTCTTCTTGGCCCTGAAAACTAAAAATCCTTGTATTCATCTGCAAATCACCTTATCAGGTGAGCAGCAATTATTCAGGCCTTCTACCTTTCTTCCCTTGTATGGCCAAACCTGGACTGGCAGAACCATACCCACAGTTCAGGCTGGGGACAAGGAGAGTTTTGCGGGGCTTTTCTGAAACCTCTAGCATCTTTTATGAACATTTCACAGAAACGGAGAAGTTCTTTCTTAACAGGGGTACTTATCCACTTTATAAAACAAAACAAAAAAACAAGTCGTTGGAAGAAAACTGCAGAAACTGCCAGAGCTCCAAGACAATGTAAGTATCTGTCCCTAACATGGGACCAACTTGCTCCTTAACACACCAGTTAGCCCCACACACACTAGGTTCTAGATTTCTAAGGCTCTTGGGTCTCCACGTGCTTTCAAAACCTTCCAAAAGACTTAACTCTGGCAAGTACCCACCATAACTGCAGGCTTTCCATGAAGGACTCCCGGTAACATCCAAATACAAAATGCCATATCAACTGCCATCTGTTGCTAGCTTTATAAACTAGGATCTTCTTCACTATCTGTATTACCGCTAAACTAGCTCTCGCTACAATTGCTATGTTCATTTGCACTTCAGAATATAAAACGTTACACAGTAAACGTTGATAACGTTATCACAGACGAGCTACAAAGCGTCCCTTTATTAGAAAGCATCTCTTAATGCTCTGAAAAAAATTGCCTTTATTCAGTCTTCTTGGATAAAGCAAGCAAATAAATACTGTGGTCAAATCAGATGTACTAAATAGATTGGGACAATACGGCTTGGAAAAGAAAAAAAAGCAAAAACCACTAAAGACAGAAAACTGAGAACACAAAGATCTATAAAATTGCAAATGAGGTGATGACTGCAAAAAGATTCTTTATTCTTTCTCACACCGCAAAAACTAGCAGTCACTCAAAGAGATTACCATTCACTGGGTTTAAAACAAAAATAACCCCAAACCAAGGAATTATTTTTGCACAAATTGCGGGATACGTTGTACAGTATACTGCAAAAGCTACAGGTATAAACTGTTCCAAAGGTCTAGGCAAATCTGTAGAGGACAGGTCCAACTGCTGCTATTGAACATGACTGTCAGCACATGCCCTCTAGTTCGGGCCACTTTCAACCCTGTCACCACTGGTAGATGCATGGAGGAATGATTACCGCGCTATCTATGTATGCTCTTCCATTCTCCCCCTAATGATTTACTTCTGGCCACTGTCACAGACCACATGCTGAGCCCAGCACACATTTTGCAGTCCTTATTATCCCATCTTTCACATACTCTGAAAAACCTGTTCATGTGAAATAATCATTTCCCCAGCTCTAAATTGGAATATATTAAAAACATGCTATCTACAAATAATACACAGTTTAGGTCACTTCCTTAACTTGATTAAACGGAATGTAAAAATTAAATGAAATGCCGAGCACTTACAATTCCTCTCTTCCCATCCGTATGCACAAATTCCATTTTATCAGGTTCGCAGTTCGTTTGCTACCACCACCATTTCATTTGGCACCTTGTACAAAGCAGTACTAGACATTTGTTTTCATCAAGTGAAACCATTAGAAGAATCAATTTGATCTCCAAGGCAAGTTAAGAGTAACAGACTCCTGTGTTTACTTAGCAATAAGTACACAACTATTTAATTAGATCTATGTGCCAGAAACTGCATCTTTCGAGGCAACAGCAGCAGCCACAAAGAGTGAGGCATTGCAACTTCTTATATAAATCAGCATTTTCAGTATTTTATCCTGCTTCTTACTGCTGCAAAGCTAACCACCTGCTTCCATATCAAACCACTATTACAGGCAAAGGCACATCTCTCACCCCGTTTTGTTCCTGCAATCTTACACAACACTTTTTCAAAGAAACAAGCAATTAAGTTGCTGCCCCTTTTCAGCCACACGCGATTCCAAGATTGATGTCATATTTCAAGCGACAGACTGTGAACGCGCTCTGCAACCATGGCATTTAATTTAGAAGTCAGCACTTGACACGTTGAAGCATTTGGAATTCCTGAAGTCTGGCTGTCTGCACAGTTGCATAATTTGAGCAGGGATAACCTACTTATAAGCGGGTGAGATAGAAGAATGTCAACAGACAATCCCCTCTACGTCAAGGGACATCTCCTTCCTTGTCACGTGCCAGCAAAAGCATCGCTGCTTTGTCACAGCACAACTTTCTTCTTGCTTAAGATAGTGGATTACAACACCTAAAAAGGAGGCAAGTTACACATACCACCAGATCTCCTCAGAGGAAGATACCCAAACCTCCCCAAAGCCCATTGAAAAAAAAGTTCACCAGATGTAACGCACAACGCTGGTGAAATGCTAGATCAGAAGCAACCAATACAAGTGCAAAGTACCCTGGACCTTCTCCTTATCAGTGGCAAGTCACACGAACACCATTCATCTCACATCACAGGCATCGCACATCCATTCACAACAAGGACATCAAAATAAAAAGCCTCCTTCGAGCAAGTCACGGGATACAACCAAAAATAACGTTCGGATGCTTGTTCAACTTCACACAGGAGGGAAGCTGTATTCGCTTTTGATCCCTTTTGCAAAAGGCTGACCAGACCCTCCTAACAGCACACACTTGCTACAGACACTGCAGAATGAAACCACCCCTTTTAAAAGTTGCCAGAGTTCATGATTAACCTCCTGTTGCAACAAACATGGCAAGGATTCAGTTTCAGTTGCTGACTACTTACTTCTCTTGCGTATTACAGAATAAATACATAAGGACGGTCCTCCTGCCCCGCCTCACCCCCCAAAAAAAAAACCCAACAAACCCAAACACAACCCTACCAGTCACAAAAAGAGGAATTCTTTCACCCTGTAAACAAAACCAGCACGAAACCTCCTGTGTGGGAAAGTGAGCGCGATCCTCCCTCCTGACAAGTCAGCATCCGTGCAACATCCACCTGGGGAGACTAAAGTAGGGCTGGAAATTCCCTTCCCCTGGAAAGGGACTGCTTGGAGTGTTCGCACCAATTAAAGTTTCGGATTAAAAACAGCTGTTCAAATAGAAGTAGTCCCTAGGGAGAGACACTTACAGCATTGTAACTGGTTCCTGGTATAAACAGTTCTACATCAATGGAGGCATTTATACTGGTAAGCTAGCAGGTTAACACTTGTGCGGCTCTATCTCTGTAAACAGATGCACTTAAACCCAAGCAAAGTCTCCAGGTGCATCACACACCTTGGATCTGTGCTGCATGTAGATGTCAAGCTGCAGTAAGAGACCTCGATGGCAGAAGAAAAGCACATCGCCCTCAAAATACCCTCAAAGACTCCTGGATGCTAGTCCGTGACCCACCTGCATGCAAACCATTCCTGCCCAGCGTCACCTTGCAGGGTCTGCAGAGCGGTGCCACAGGCGTGCCCCGCATGTGATAAACAACATGTCACCTCGCCTATGAAAACATGCAGCTAGAGGCTGGGGATCGACTCAGGAGGTGAACTGGGTGACCTTCACCTAAGTAAAAGCTAAATGGACTAGACATCTCAAGGATAAATAAAATAAAAATTAGAAAAAGGGGGAAAGGAAAAGCCTCATGTCAGGCAGAAGCACAGAAAGAAAGCAGGGGCAAACATGTAACTGAGAAACCTGAATTCCCCACGTGCATATGGCAAACCAAGGGCTTCACACAAGGAAAATTATGAAAGCAGGAGACTTCTAGAAACATCACAAGAGATCCTGGGCTGGACAAATTCTGTGTATGACCAGAAAAGAGAAATGAAACATATTTTAGAACTGTGCTTTCCAACTTGGGGTCTGTGGACACCAAGGAAGTACACAGACTACTTATTTTTACTCTGGTGGACTGCTCAGCAAATAAAAAACCTAACACAAAACACAAAGGTAGGCCTTAACCTGATGGTACCACACTGCAGTATCAGCAGAGCACACGAAGGAAAAGGGCTGAAAGTCTCAGTCACGAAAGAAAGATGTAACGGGCAGCCATGAAGTGCAGCCAAGAAGAGATAAGAAATCGGTAAGAACAGGTGACCTCTCCAGCACGTGTAGCAGGGAATTACTACGGTCTGGGGGCAGGCACCAAAACAGCTGCCGCTGGGTGTCTGTGGGAACATAGAAGACATGAAAGGACAAACAGTGGAAACCTTCTCCTTGGAAGCATGTAGGAGAAATGCCTGCCTGCCTCCCAAAGGCTGCCGGTGAAATGCTGCCTGAGCCTTTCCTGATGTGTACAAACATGCACAACGCGGGATGCACTGGCTTCTGGTAGGCAGTCAGCGGGATAACCCTGGTGTGCGTGTATACATACGTAGGAGACATACTCTCCCTCATCAGCAGGCAGAACAAGCTGCGCAGCGCAAACAGGAGACGGGCTGGAGGAGTCACCTCTTAGCCTTTGGTGGAAGATGTGTGCATGTCTATTTGGGTGGAAAAAAACTTAGTGGCTTTTTACAGACAGGAAAAAGCCTCCTGGGGTGCATATAATTAACAGGCTGCGGTGGTCAAGCATGGAGACATTCTCTAGCACACCTGTGTGTGGAAAAAAAGTACAGCTGATTTTGGACGGCAGTGGTACCCTTGCCCTGTGTGTATGAAAGGAGGCAACATGCTCTTGGCAAGCAAGAAGCAGACTATGCACACACACACCCCCACACACCCCAGCATCTGCCAATGTTTATGTTTGCATATAGGAAAATAACCCTGAATACATGGAGGGAGAGAAGAAAAACATGCAACAGATCTCGATGCAACAGATCTTGGCAGACGAGCACTACGATATCCTCATCGTGCGTGGACATGGGTGCAAGCAGAGGCAGCACTGCAGACCATAGCAGATGGGCAGTAAAGAATATGCAGACAGGGGTGTTGCAAGAAAAGAAAAACAACAAACCACAACAAACAAAACACACCAAAAAAAAAAACCCAACAACAAAGGGACGGCAAGCTTCGCCTAACAGCTAGCGGGAATCCCTCTTCTCCTCCCAGAAGCCTGCAGTGGAAAAGGCAGCAGGTATCCCGCTGGGATGCGGGAATCAACACAACTCCCCCCGCCCCATCGCCCAAACTCCGCGGCTGCGTGTGCCCGGGCAGCACCCGAGGGCACCCCCGAGCTCACAGGAGCAACGGCCCCCCCCGGGCAGCACGG
>JAVJGJ010000036.1:3881242-3894127 GCA_035590215.1 Microhierax caerulescens | reverse complement strand
CCCCCCCCCCCCCCCCCCCCCCCTAAATCTCCAGCTGGGGAGAGCCTAGGCAGGGGGTCCCAGGGCAAGCCGCACCCCTGGGTGAGCTTAGCATGGCGATGGCACTGGCTTTTTTTGGGACGGGGACCCTGTGCCTGGGCTTGCTAGCCCCCCTTGGTCACCCCGTGCTCAGCGCCGGTGGTGTGCCACCAGGGATGCGCGGTTGCCATCTGCTCGTTCCTGCCGGCAGCGATGCACAGTGGGATCAGGGATGCAGCGAGGTCCCAGCTGACGGGGAAAACCATCGCGGAGCGCAGAGCTGAACCTGGCTGGACGATGGGCTTTTCCACCAGCTGCAACAGCCGGCCCGGACCCAGGCGTTCCTTCACCTCACCTCTCCAGAGATCGCGGTCTGGTCTGTGCCTCCAGACTTTGTAGCCACGGGTCTCCTGGTAAAGCCATCTCAGCCTTGGCCGGGGCTCTCTGAAGTCACCGGGGGGACTGTTACTTACCCACAGCTGAACCTGCCCGCCCGGGAATGCCTTCAGCTTGGAAAGCTCGCTGGAAATGTTGGCAGAGCAGCTCGTGCGAGATTTCGAGCAACCCAGGCGCTTTGGCTGGGCAAGCGCCGAGTATGAATCACACTTATTTATAGTATGGGAGCGCCCGGCAAGTCCCTTACGTTTTCTTTTCATGTGGAAAGCAGCTCCCTGCCTCCTGCACAGCCTCCCCCCGCAGCTCCCAGCCCGGCTGGGACAGCACCGAGGGATGGGGACGATGCTCCAGCTCTCCCAAGCCACTGAGAGACCCCAGCAAGGAAAAGGGGCATCCGAGGACAAGGCTATTGCCGGGCTGCAGTGGTGACGCGTCTTCAAATGGACTTTTCACTTGCACAAGCCCCTTTAGATCCCAAAGAAGGGCAGGTTCACTTATGATGAGACCTTTCCCATCCTCTATCCTGGCAGCATCTGCACAGGGTCTGGCCATTCTTGCGTCCGGGGTGGGAAGCTGGTCTGGTTCCTCCTTCAATCAGCTGGGCTTCGTTGCTCCTTGAGGGGGGGCTGCAAAGTGTCTTGGAGAGGCAGGAGCACTTCTCTTAGCTTTGGGAACCTCTGGACCAGGCCGGGGCTGCTTCTTCCTAGGGAGAAGCTGAGAAAGGGGTCAGCTGTGACCCCAAGTCCAGGTGTGTTCCCATCCCCCCACCTGGGTCCGGTCCTTGAGCTCACACTGAAAATGGGAGCCAGACTGACTCCTCCGTGCCGAAACCGATTCCACCCTGGCTGGAGGAGCCGTTTGGGTGGGAAAAGCTGTCACTGAAGGCGTGGGAGGATGCCATGCACAAAAATCATCCCTGGTGCCAAGGTTAAAGGCAAGCGCAGGGTTGCAGCCTGGTCTGGGTCAGGATTGAGGTCTCCTGCCCCTGCAGCCTGATGTGGTCCCCATCCCTTCATGCTTCCCCCCCCAGCAGGCTGGGATCAGCTCCCTGTGGGGTACCAGGGGTGGCGTGGGGATGAGGAACTGTGATACCCGTGCTGGCCCCAGGACTAACCCCCTGCCTCCGTGCCTTGCAGGACCTGTGTGGTGCCACCACCTGCGACACGCTGGGGATGGCGGATGTAGGCACCATGTGTGACCCCAAGCGCAGCTGCTCCGTCATCGAGGACGATGGGCTGCCCTCGGCTTTCACCACCGCCCACGAGCTGGGTAAGGCTCCCTGCCCTCCTCTTCCTCTCGGGAGAAATGCCAGGAGCTGACGAGGTTCAAAACAACCCTGGTTTTGGCCTCCGGAAGATCAGACAATAACCGGTATCCAGTGATGGGGAAACTCCACCTTGGGGCATATGAGACCCCCCCTGAGCTGGGTGGGAAAGAGTTTGCTGTTGTGATTCCTACATCAGCTGCATATCCAGGATTCAGGAGTCCTGAAATCACAGGCAGAGGGCACACCTACCTCTGGAGATACTTGCCATGCTCGGTGGGGAGGAGGAGGGAGCGGGGAGAGTGCTGAAGTCTCCTTCTCTTTGCATCTTCCCTTGCCCTTCCATGTGCTTTCCATGCGCACAAAGCAGCCGGGACGGTGCTGGAAATCTTGCTGGCTCAGGGATGCTGCTGGCAGGGTGGCTTGTGTCTGCCAGTCGTGCAGGCAGAGCCAGGGTGTGCACGAGCATCATCCTTCCCCAGATGTCTCCTGGGCTGCCCACAGCCCATGCAAGGGTCTGCCCTGTTCTGTGCCTCGGTTTCCCCATTTCAAGAAGCTGTGAGGCCCTACTCCGCATGCCGAGCAGGGTTCTTCATGCTGCCCTCCTTTAAACCCCCTCAGGCCACGTCTTCAACATGCCCCACGACAACGTGAAGGCCTGCGAGGAGGTCTTTGGCCGGCTGAAGACCAACCACATGATGTCCCCCACCCTCATCCAGATCGACCGTGCCAACCCCTGGTCAGCCTGCAGCGCTGCCATCATCACCGACTTCCTAGACAGTGGCCACGGTGAGCCCTCCCGCGCCCCGTGCCCTCTTACCTGTGTCCCTGCCCCGTGGGAGCAGGATCCATCCCTGGGGTTGGTTACTGGGAGAGGCGGATGGGATGTAGAGTGACTCTTCTCCCCACTCTGCAAACAAAGTTACAAGGAAACCAGGAGTTTGGCAGCGTTTTGGCAATGGCCAGGCTTCCTCGGTGCTGAGGTGACCCCAGCAGTGATGCCTGCCCTGAAGCTGCTGGTGGACACCAAGAGATGGAGTCTCTTGGGTCTGGGATGCAGCTGACCTCCAGGGCATCCTTGGGGTAGCACCTGGTCCCCGCTGACAGCACGTGGCTGGGACAGCTTTGTCCAAATTACCGGCGGCCACCCCTCACCTCCTCACAGCAATGCTCTCCTTCCCCACGCCGGTCCATAGAAGCCCCCCGAGATCCCAGTAGACCCCTCCATCCTCACTTCTGCAGGAGACTGCTTGCTGGACCAGCCTGCCAAAGCCATCCCGCTGCCCGAAGACTTACCGGGGACGAGCTACAGCCTGAACCAGCAGTGCGAGCTGGCCTTCGGGGTGGGCTCCAAGCCCTGCCCGTACATGCAGTACTGCGCCAAGCTCTGGTGCACGGGCAAGGCGCGCGGGCAGATCGTCTGCCAGACCCGGCACTTCCCCTGGGCGGATGGCACGGGCTGTGGCGAGGGGCGCTTCTGCCTGAAGGGTGCCTGCGTTGAGAGGCATAACATCAGTAAATACAGGGTGAGTACCTGCGCCGTGAACCTCCAAAACATCCCGTGGGGTCACCCTGAGCTTTTGCGTTGGGTGCTGGCTGAGCCACCCCTCGCCTCCTGGTGCTGAGGAGCTGGTGGGGAGACACTGATGTGAAAGGAGGTGGACGACCCTCGGGTATTGCTTATTGCTCAGGGAGGGATGCTGCTGTACCGCTCCATCCAGCCCCAGGCAGGTTGGGGAACAGCTGGTAGAGGTTTTGCTTACAAAGGGATGGCTCTGAGTCTGGAGAGCCCTGCTTGGGATGGAGCTGGAGGTGATGGGGGATGCAGCATCTCATCCCCTGCATCCCCACAGGTGGACGGTGGCTGGGCGAAGTGGGCGCCCTATGGGCAGTGCTCGCGGACGTGCGGCGGTGGGGTGCAGCTGGCCAAGCGGGAGTGCACCGACCCAGTGCCTGCCAACGGGGGTTCCTACTGCGAGGGCATCCGCGTCAAGTACCGCTCCTGCAACCTGGACCCCTGCCCTGCTGCAGGTAAGGGGCTGGAGCTCAGCTTGCTTGTGGTTGTGTGCATGACGTCTAAAAACCCCATCCAACTGGAGCCGGAGGTCCAGGCTGGTCCTTAATCCCATGCACATTCCCATTTTTTTTTCCAGTGCCAGGGAAGAGCTTCCGTGAGGAGCAGTGCGAGGCTTTCAATGGCTACAGCCACAGCACCAACCGCCTCACCGCCTCCGTCTCCTGGGTCCCCAAATACTCCGGCGTCTCACCCCGGGATAAATGCAAGCTCATCTGTCGGGCTAACGGCACCGGCTACTTCTACGTGCTGGCACCCAAGGTGGGTGGGAGATCCTCAGGGTCAGCGTCTCAGCCGTAGGATGACTCCAGCTTGCCTGGGAATGCAAGGATTTTCCCTGTCTGGTGGGCAGCTGGTGTTAGATGAGGTTGTAGAGGATGGGAATCCACCAGGCTGGTATGGAACAGCCTGGATGTAGTGGCTTGTTTATTTCAGGGCTGAAGTTGGTCCATGGAGGGTCTGCCTCTGGGTTTGGAAAGGTGCCTCTGGGATATGCCCATGATCCTGAAATAGAGGATGATCGTGACAGTGCCGGGGAAGCGATGTGCATGCCAGCCAAGGGACTCAGCGGGGTGGCGGTATCTGTGTCTCCACTGCAGCCTGTTCCCTTTGCACCGATGCAATCAAATGGGCAGGGAAGGGATGTAGTCCCATCTGACAAATCTCAGAAACCTTAAAAATCCCAACTGCAAAGCAGAGCATGAGCAAAGGGCGACACGGTGCCCGCTGGCATCTCTTCGGGGCTGGCTGGCTGGATTTGGATTTGCTCAATCCAAAACTGGATGGCCGCAGCTGGGGGGCTCTGTGCGGTGGCAGAGGAAGATGCAGCAGCTTGTTTTGCTCACCCTTGTGCAGGTTGTGGATGGCACCCCTTGCTCCCCAGACTCCACCTCGGTCTGCGTCCAGGGCAAATGCATCAAAGCGGGCTGCGACGGGAAGCTGGGCTCCAAGAAGAAGTTTGATAAATGCAGCGTCTGCGGAGGAGACAACAAGAGCTGCAAGAAGGTCTCAGGCTTGTTCACCAAACCCATGTAAGTGTTGGGCGACCACGTGCGCTTTCCCCTCTCCCAGCTCCGCTTTTTGGGGTGGATGCGGGAAGGTCGTGGAGATGGTGCCTGGGGTCCTGAGCAAACTGTCCTGGTGCTAGCGCTGAAGGAGCAGGACACTTTATTTAACATGCTGTCGGTTTCTGCTGATGGAGTTACCTCTGGTAGGTCCGTGCTGTTGAGCCAGAGGAGTTTCAGCATCTTCTTATATCTGGGTGACCTCAGCCTAGGTGAAACTCTGTGGAGGGAGGAAATTCAAAATGATCTTCGAAGGAAGGAGGAGATAACTGTAGGGGTGGGAAGATCTCCGGGCTGTAGCTGCAGTTCCGGGCCGAGGGCATGCCGTAGCGGGATGCTCCCCTGCCTGATGGCCTGCCCTGACTGCTTTTCACTTCCAGGCACGGCTACAACTTCGTGGTGGTCATCCCCGCGGGCGCCTCCAACATCGACATCAGGCAGCGAGGCTACAAAGGGCTGATCAGCGACGACAACTACCTGGCGCTGAAGAACGGGCAGGGCAAGTACCTGCTGAACGGCCACTTCATCGTCTCGGCCGTGGAGAGGGACCTGATGGTGAAGGGCAGCGTCCTGCGGTACAGCGGCACCGGCACCGCCGTCGAGAGCCTCCAAGCCTTCAAGCCCATCCAGGAACCCCTGACTTTGGAGGTGCTCTCCGTGGGGAAGATGACCCCTCCTCGGATACGCTACTCCTTCTACCGCCCCAAGGAGAGCAAGGAGGACAAGTCCTCCTACAAGAAGGAGGGCAAGACCTCCCCAGACCTCAACAACAGCGTCCTCAGCCTGTCCAACCGCTTGGACGGTGGGAGACCGAGTTACAAACGTCCCTCCTACAAGTGGGCGGCGGGTGGCTGGGAGGCTTGCTCTGTCACCTGCGGCGACGGCTTGCAGAAGCGTTCGGTGGCTTGTCGCGACTCCTACGGCCAACCAGCCGCTGAATGCGATGCAGCACAGCGGCCGGCCGATGTCCGGCTGTGCGGGGAGCCCTGCCCGGCGTGGGAAGCTGGACCTTGGTCTCCTTGCTCCAAGAGCTGCGGCCGGGGTTTCAAGAGACGGGCGCTGAAGTGCTCGGTCCCAACCGGGCACCTGCTGCCCAGGGAGAGTTGCAATTTTCGGAGGAAGCCACAGGAGCTGGATTTTTGCACCTTGAGGCCATGCTGAGCAGGTCAAGGGGTGTTTGTGAGGAAGGGCATGGTGTTCCTCTGGCTGGATGCGGCTGAGCAGCAGCCAGGGGTTGGGAGAGGGGGAGATGTCCATAGCACATAGCAAATGGGGTGGGGGTGGGGGGGAATCAGGAAACAATTTTTTTGGAAAAAAAAAGGAACCTGGGTGTGGGACAGAGCACGGACACCCCACGCGCCTGGGAGAGAGGGGTTTACTGACCAGGTCACTCTGAGACAGAGCGGGAGCGAACATCTACCTCGAAGCCGCCGAATGACGCAGAAACCCACTGGCGGAGACTGGGAGTTGTGGGGGTGGGGGTGGGGGGGGGGAGGATGGGGGGAAATGAGTATGGAAACAAGGAGAATCACTGCCTGGGATGGATCCAAGTACAGGCAGGGATACACCCCTAAATTGCACAGTCGAAGCCTCCCCTGTCCTCCCAGGGCCAAGCCTACCTCCCCCCTCCCCGGACTCCCCCAACACTTGTGCTAAACGGGACCAAAAGGATTTACCAATGCAACGACGGCACATCACGTCGTCCAGCCACCAGTGCGACGAGGTGCTGGGACTGGTGTCTCACTGGTGATGACTTTGCAGCCCGGGCGGGCTGGAGAGCCCCAGCAGCAGCCCTGGGCCAGGCTGGAAGGCGGTGGCTTTATTTTCATTTTCTCCTCATGTTTATGACCTGACCAGTGTAGATTTTTATGGTGCTTAACTCTGTATTTTTTTTTTTTTTTAACCTCCTTCCTTTCCTTCCCGAGGGATGTAAACCTTGCATAGAGGGGATGGCGTTATCCCCCGTGGGCTCTCACCTGGCTGAGGTTTATCCTATGGTGCTTTGGGATGGGGCTGTGCGAGCGCTCAGCGCGTCGCTGGATGCTCCTTTACACCCTGGTCCAGGGCAGGCTGGAAACCGCCCGCCCGAAGTTTTTCAGGGCTGAAAGGGATCACTACGGACCCGAGAATTGAGCTGTCATTCCAAAAAAGCCACAAGCAACTGTACTGTAGTACCATGGCACGGGGTCAGACGCAGCCCTGTGACCTGCCAGTACTTGACTCTGCTCTGGAAATGGTGCTCGCTGCTTAATGGGACCAGTACGCCGTGCCCAGACATCCCACCACCCTCTGCCCTCCAACCCCTGGATTGGGCTGGGTCGGTTTTCCTCTGTGTTAAGGCTCCCTGAGATACCCTAAGCTGAACTCCAGCAGAGCCGGGGCGACTTCCCCGGCATTGCTTTTGAGCTGCGGGAGCAGGAGATAAATTTGGGTCTTGGGCTTTCCTGGAGAAAAGGGGCTCAGGCGTGTGGGGACAGAGGGGGGCTTTGAACCTCCTGCTGCTGCAGAGCAGCTACCAGTGGTGTTGTGCAAGGGTTCTTGCTGTACCTCCGGTGGTTTACGTAGCATCGCTGCCCATTGTGGTTGGAGGCTGTCTTACCTCTTCCCAATGGCCATCTAACACAGCGTTTATGTCTCGGATCAAATCATCGGGGACCATTTCACTTTTTGCTTTTTCACTGATGAAGGTGCCTCTTAATTAGCTGTGACTGCGGGCAAGCCAGAGTCTCTGGGTCCAGCTATGCAGCTTTGGGGATCAGCAGAAAGGGACGATACACAGGTTATGGGCAGGCAGAAGATGCTGCCTTGGCAGCTGGAGGCTTGGAGCCTACCTTGCTCACTCGGTCCGGTGTAGATGTAGTGTGGAAACTCCTTGTGCCCTTGGTCTGCTCCGAAAGGTCTCCAGCAGCGGTCAGCTGTGGGCAAGAGGAGAAAGATCCCAAGAAACAGGACAGCGGTAGCACAAGGGTTTCCTTGCCAAACTTTTCCATCAGCTTAGCAGACTCCTCGTGACAATGTTTGTGGACCCATCCTCCCTGGATTTATGTAATGCCTTTTTGAACACAATAATATTTTGGGTCTCCATGCAGCTCGGCAGAGCCAGAAGCAGATGTTGTGGTTGCTCTGCACAGCAGGAGATGGGATTTAGTGTTCTAGGAAATCCCTTCCAGGTCTCCATTCCCATGAACGTATCGTCCATTTGCTGAGGGTTTTCCTGCGTAGCCAAGCCTGCCGCGCTTTCATCAGGGGACAGAGCTCCGAGGAGCTGCCCTTTTGTGTCTTGCCATCTAACAGATGGTTTCCAAGCCACCGAGAAATTGTCACCCTTGCTCACGGGGAGGGGAAGGACGGGGCGGGAGGGATTTCTTGTGTGTGGTTCTTTTGCCGAGTACGCAGCAAAAGGACGGAGATGCCGATCGTACTGGCTGCTTTGTGTATACCATGTATACTGAACATCGATCTCTGCTGTTTGTGCGTCAATAGCAAACCTGAAATAAAACTGTATTTAAAGTTACACCTGGTTCCCTGGGGGACACGGTTGTGCCCATGTCATTTAGTTGGTGGCTACGGGGCTTTTCTCATCTTAATGAGAATTCAAAGAGGCTGGGGTCACAGTAATTGAGCTAAAAAAAAAAAAAAAAAAAAGCAAGCCACCTTTGAAAACCTAACAGGTTTATTCTGACTTGCTTCTGCCACAGGATTTGTTAATGGCAGGACAAACCCCCAGCCAGAAAGAGCCCAGAGGTGGGTCGGTTCCAGGGCTTTCCCACACCAGGATGGTGCATGCCCAAAATCAGGATGCTCTTCCGTCAGCGTAACAGCAATATAGAGTTAAACGGATGAATATAAACTGGAACAGCGCTCTCACATCCTGGAACAACTGTGTCCGCACATTGTCTGGGACCGTCCCTTCCCGACGTGCTGTCCTGGAGTCATCTGCTCCGCAGGCGGCCGGAGCCTGGCTCACAGCACCTGCGGATGGTCTGGGATAAGCGAGGGTAGCTCTCCAGCTGCGCCAACTGGTGTGACCACAGGGTTGCTGGGTGCCCAGAAAACCGTGTGCATTCCTCCTGCCGATTCCCAGCACACCCTCCCTGAGTCAGAGCCCTCTTTCCCTCTTGTACCATGGCCAACGGTGAGATAAAACTTCCTTTTAACGGGCCACGTCAGCTCAGGGATGCCTGATGTCACCCGCTCCAGCTCCCAGCAGATTGCCTGGCATTTTATTTCCGCCCCCCCTAGCAAATGCAATTTTTTATTTTTTTTTTTTCACCTGCTATGTTGTAATGATTTGGCACATTTAATCTCTTTCTGGGGAAGAGCAAGCTCACTTTGCTTTTTATTACCATTAAGAAACAATAGCCTGGATGTGACCCAGCACCTTCCTCCTCACCGGCTGCTACAGGAAATAAAGGATTGAGCACCTGTGTCTCTCCCCAAAAGAAAATACAGTTTCAGCCTAAATACACCCCACACTGCAATGGCTCCAGCTGCAAACGGCTTTGTTAGGAACAGGGAGGCAGATTTCCACTTGGCACAATACCCCACCCCATAGTTTTCCCCTCACTTATCTGAGCAGAAACCTAAGTTAAACCCAACACCCTCCTCCTCCAGCACCAGGTGCCCTTAAAGGGAGACAAAAAATAAACCAACAACCAAACCCATGCAAGCCCCCGAGTATTTACCTGGTGAGGAAGGAAGAAGCGGAGCGCCCAGCACAAAGGGAAGCTGCTGTTTAACCAAGACGTGGTCTGTTTGCTCAGGGTGCTTTGTTGCAGGGAAGCCGTTGGTGACTTAATGGCAGCCCCACTAAACCAACACCTGGCAAACACCAACACCTGGCACCAGCCGGGTGACGCAGGTGATGCTCTGCCCCCGTATCAAGCCTGAAGCTGCAGGAATAAGCTCCGGGTGAAAGAGAAATGATGCAGAGCATCATATGCTGTGCCCAAGGGGAAGGGGTAGCTTTTCCCAGCATCATGAGATGCTGCCACCAACAGTCCTCAGGCTTCCCAGTTTCCTGACACTGAAAGGTTTTGTGTTTTGCTTCCTTTCACTGACAATTTGTCTTCTTTGGATTCTCGGATGGCTAATATAAGGCTGAGCTGGCTGCTTTTCCCTTCAGGGGACACTGATGCATCTTCACCTGCATCCTCCAGCTCCACTAAAGTGAAGGAAACCTGCAGCTTTGAAACCTCAGCCTTGCTGTGGTTAAAACGGGGTTAAAACCAGCCAGGGAATTGAAGGTGGCAGAGGGACATGACTCATCCCCTTGGGCCAAGGCATCATGCCCAGGTGTCCCCATCAAGCCTCTCAGCTGGAGAAAAGCTGCTGGATCCCAGGAGTGAGTTACACCCTGGGAGAGGCACAGGAGCATTTCTGAAATGTCCCTCCGGTAGCATTTTATTTCCCTGTTCCCCGCCTTTGGCACACGGAGAGCGCTGTGGGGGTTTGTGTAAAAGAAAAAACAATCTATACAAGAACCCCAAAACCCTATCAAAAAAACCCACCCAAAACCAACACCCTGCCACATAAGAAAAGACCTGCCCAAGACCTCTGCTAGAACAAGTTCCCCTGGTTATTTTCTTTGCCCTTTTCTTGTGCTCTTCACTGGGCATCTGTTTTTAGCCACCTTTGGAGAAAGGTGCTGGATTAGACAAACCTCTGCTTGACCCAACGCACCTTTTCTTACATCTTAAGCAGTAAAAATGGCTCAAAAAAACTTGCCCCTGCCCCTGTGGCATAATAGCCTGAGGCATGGCTGGTGTTCGTGGTGGGACGCGGAGATCTCCAGCCTCAAGCTCTTGCAGCAACACTCAGAGCAAGTGCTAAACTCTCTAAATGATTTCACACGTGAGGGGATTTGCTGAGAACGAAAGTCCTGTGGGGCTTCAGCCAAACCACCCACCGCTTGGCTCCGAACCCATCCCTGCTGAGCCCAAGGATGGAAGATGGCTTGGGCAGTGCGTACCCAACGCCTTTCACGAGACCAAAACTCCATCTGGGACTGCTGGCAAATCTGCTTGTTTTCATTTATCAAGAAGCCATAAAAAAATAATTAAAAAAAATATATAAAAGTGTAATATCAGGGAGAGAAACCTGGGTGAGGGCAGCGCTCCTGCCTCCGTTCCTCTTCCTGGTCAAGAGCTTCGACGTGGCTCTGGATCCGCTCCCTGAGGCTGGGATGCTTGCTATTATTATTGCTATTTCTATTATTATTATTTCTATTATTATTATTGCTATTATTATTTTTATTCTTCTTATTATTTTTGTTCTTCTTCTTCTGATTGGGTTTTGCCAGGAGACAAAAGCAAAACCAGACGTAGAGCTGAACAAATGGACTTAATTGATAACACATGTCCTGCAGGAAAACTCTCCTGAGGAGGGGAAGAAACCAGGAAAGGCAGCGCAGTGCTGTGCCCTGTGCCGCACAGGGAAAACCGGGATGGTCACCTGAGGTTGGGCATGTAAAATGAAATGCTGGTGTGGAGCAGGAATGAGAGACCCTGGCCCCTCTCCCCACTTTCCTCCATCACCTCTCCGGCGCCGGCGGCTGCGCTAAGTGCGGTGGAGCCAAGCACAGAGGACAGGCTGTGCCGGCTACTGCTGGTCCTCCCCAGATCTGGCAGGGAAAAACCTGCTCTCCAAGCAGAAAAGGCCTTTTTCCCACTTGGGCGGCTCTGAGGATGTGTCAGTGATGCTAACCCCGGGTCAGGTGCTCGCAGAAAACCCGAGCAGCTTTTCCACAGTCGGGTGATGGAGACGAGCTCCGGCACCACGGCAGGACCGGCTGGGGAAGGATGCCAACCCCTTGGTGATGCCGACCCTTGCTGGCTACTTGCAGCAGACTAAACTTCCCCCTGTCGTCCTCCCCAGCCAGAAAACTGACACGTTCCCACAAGCATTTCTGCTGTGTTGTTGGTTTTTTTTAGAAAATATTTTTTCTAATTGCACAACGTGGTCTGTGCCAAATTTGTCCGGCCAACTCTAACCTCACAAGCAGAACTCATGGATTCATGGCAAGCAAACTCCCTTCTCCTTATGGACCAGTGGCAGGAGCAGGATTTTATCTTTTTGGAGGTGTCCATCACATACTTTCACTCCTATAAATGCATCATCCTTGAAGAAGCGATGGCAGGAGGAGAGAGATGGCGTTTGTCGGCCGAGGACTGCGTCAGCATCTCCGAGGGAATGAGCTGAGTAAATCAGGCAGCTGTTAAAGATTATAATCCCTAACTAGGTAAAGCCCTTGGAAATTGCAGCCATGGGGTGAGCGGTGAGAGCTTTCCAGTCGACTCCCGGGGAAGGTGCTGCGTTTGGATTTAGCCTAATTAATATCAAGTTCAGCCAAGCAAGCCTGGGAGGTGGATGGTCTCCCAAATGGTTATTTAATGGGGCTTAATTATTTATTTTCAAAGTTGGTTTTTGTTGGGTTTTGTTATTGTTGTTGCTGTTGTTTTCCCCCCTTGTAAATGAATTTAGCGCTGGAGAGAGGTGTTGGATTGACAGCTCTGGAAATACAAGCCCTCAAGGAAAAATGTTTTGGAGTTGTGGAAGGAACAACACTGCACGTAATCCAGGCGTAAGGGTAATTATTCGCAGTAACAGCAGCTGCTCTTTGCTCTAAATTTAAAAAAATAGAGACCACAGGGATTCAGCAGAGCATCGGAGATGCTTTCAGGTGGCCAAAGCATCGGCACAGTTGGAGCTGGCTAAGCAATACACTCTGTCCCTGAGCCATGGGGACACTCAGGTCCACATTTCAGTGCTTAATTGCTGCTCTTCATGCTTAAAATACCATGCATTTTTCTCAGCCCTTAAGCATATTCTTAATTTTGAGCAGGCAGTTCAGCACCTCCCGGCTCGGTACAGCCTGTAAGCAAAGCAACTTCACACACATGCTGGAAGTTTACACCGAAGTTGAATCAAAGCCTTTGGGGTGTACAGAGCTGAGAAAATATCCTAAATATAACCCTCCCCACATCACAGAACAGGCTTTTTTTTTTTTTTTTTTTTCTTTTTTTACTTTCAAATAACTCACAGTGAAAAAAATTAAGATATGAAAATCT
>JAVJGJ010000036.1:3866595-3881232 GCA_035590215.1 Microhierax caerulescens | reverse complement strand
ACTGGTTTTTTTTTTTTTTTTTTTTTTTTTTTGTCTTGCTAATACAGTGTTTCAGCCTTTTCTGCAACTCTATATCGTTCGGAATACTTTCAAAGTGCAGCGCCAGGCTCTGGATAGCAGAAACACATGTTCCCGAAATTATGGTCACTACAGGGACCACATCATCATGACAGAGATAATTAAGGCTCTCTGTGTTCTCGATGACATATGTTGTCCAGAAGCAGCCCCATATGCTATAGAAACACAGGCGTGAGAGGTAGGGGAAGGACATCTGGACAAGGGATGGAGAGGAAGGTGCAGTGAGATGATGAGGAAAGAGTAGACTGAGTCGACTTAAGCCAGGTCCATCTGGGCATCTTAAAAAAAAATAAATCAGGGAATTTGGGAAAAAACTCAATACCCCCACGCTAGATATTAAGTGAAATTAGGGAGACTAAAGGCCACGTCTTCATCCATCTTTAGATACCTCCAGGATTTAGGGGGAGGCGAGGTCTGGGGTTTAGGGGTCATGCCTGGGGTCGTGCAGGATCACAGCTGCAAGCTATGGCCTTGATCATCGGTTTCCCAAGTTGCCCATTAACCCCTTGGCTTCGGCACTTACTCGCGAGGTGAGGATATATTAGACGGAAAAACAAACAGGGAGGAAAACGGACACTGAAAGACAGGGAGAACCTGGGCTGCGCTTTTTTTCTCCCAAAGGCAGGAGAAAAAGGAGTGAGCGGAGAGCAAAGGAAAGAAGGAGAAAGAAGAAAAACAAGGGGAGCCTCAAGAGGGAGATGCTAATGCAAAGCAGCTGTTATCCCACCTGAATCCTGGGGTTTTTTTGGCCTCTCTGCATCCCAGAGCATCCCAGAGCAGCTGGAGACCCTCCGTCAGCCTGCGCCTGTGTGCTACACTGTCCCCAGAGGGACAGGTGAGCCACGGCTGCCAAAAGGGGGGGGAGGAGGAAAGGAAAAGCACTTTTATGTTGTTCACAGTGTGCTTGCTTTGAAACGTGTGTCGTTTTGAAAGGGGAATCTTTGGCTCAATCCCTTTTAAACTTTTTTTTTTTTTTTCTGCTTTTGAGGAAGAGAAAGGGAAGCGTAAGAGACAACAGGTATCCTCCTGCCAGTCCTTAGGGCCACCTCCTCACGGGCAAGTCTCTGACCTCTTGAAGAAAACATGAAGCACATAATTTTAAAGCATTTAAGCTGCTTTTTATTTAAAAAAAAAAAAAAAAAAAGAGTCCATCTCCTCTGTAAGTGATTCTGCATAATTCCTTGCGTCCATCCTTCCTTCCTTCCTTCCTCCCATCCCCAATGCAGATGCAATTAGAAAGGCTTTAGGGATTTTGTCTTCTAATGAGGCCGAAGGGTTGTTGCTGGAAGTGCTCAGCCGAGGTGGTTTTCTGGTCACAGTGACATTTCCTATTTGGACCCAAAAAAGAGAATTCTGCCAAAATCAGCGCGGCACGTGCGTGTGTGTGGGAGTCAGTGTTTTTGTTTCCTTTTAGTAAACAATAAAGCAATAAAAGCCACAAATTTAGCTCCATTGCGTAACCGATGAGTTGGTACAACGTGGTGGGCATCTGAATGTTTCCTTCTGAGCCTCCCGAGGGCAAGGCACAGGGGCTCCTCGGCCCCGGAGCGATGCTGAGCATCCCACGCAGCCGGGTGCTCAGCCCTGGCACATGCCACGCGAGACCCCCTCGTCTCCGTGCCCAGGCCTGGAAATTATTCACCAAATCCAGCTGGGATTCACTCCTAAAACTGCCATCAGGGGGGGTGTATTTTGGGGTTTTCAAGGGGTGAGTTTATGTGGGAAAAATATCACCCTGCCCTTTGCTTTGCCCTGGGTACCAGACTGCGCAGCTTTTCTCTCCTCGCTGTCAGAGATTCCTCTCACATTTTATTTTTGCATTGTTTCTGCTGGTGGGAAGCCAAAAGCACCAGGGAACCTGTTTGTGCTTCATCGTCTTTCTCCTCCCCGCTGCTGGGAGCTCTCAGCCCCCTCCGTGGTGTGGGGATGCGGCTCCGGCAAGGGTTAACTCTTCCAGCCGCCTTTTCACATTTTTCCTTTCTAACATTGCCTCTGAAGAAACAAACAGAGGCGAATCCCACCCTCTCCCTGGAGACTCTTTCTTGGCTTGGACCAGAGAACACGCAAATAATTATTATTTGTCCTATATTTTCTTTTTCAGTGCCTCATTTCAGCAGCCCCGATCGGGGATCGAGTAAACGAAATGACAAAGCGAACAAGGAAAGCAATAAACCCAAATAAATAAATAACTGATAAAACTGGAGTGGGAAGGAGATAAAAAAAAAACAACAAAAAACCCAAGAACTGACAACATTCCCCTCGTGGCGTGGAGCGTAGGGGCTGACAGTGTCGATAAAGCAAACAACAGGGTGGGCTCCGCTGAGGGATGCCAGCAGGGTGCTGCTGGGTGGGAGAGATGCAAGCCCAGACATCTTGGAAAAGGCTCTAAATCCTCCTTATTCTGGCTAGCGAGTCCGTATCTACGGGGATAAATCCTTTACGGAGCAGCAGCGAGATATTTCAGTGCCTACGTTGGCTTGTAGTAAGGTGAAACTCCCTTGGGATGGGACTTTCTGGCTCTGCTTCCCACATGCTGCTATTTCCATCCCCCCTGCCCCGTGCTTTCATGCACCTTCTAGTCTTCTCCCGATGGCTTTTTCAGCTCTCAGATTGCTTGGCCCATGTATAGGCTCTATACATATACATACCTATGTCTATAGGGCTGCAGGGTGTTGTGCCAAATGACCTCTGAGGATAGACTTGAGCTTGAGCTCTTGCTCAAACCCGGGCTGCAGAAGCTCAAGCCGTGGCTGCTGCCGCGGGACGGACTCCAAACCCATCAGAGCTGTGTCAGGGCTTGGGTTGGGAGCGCGGGCCAAGGGCGAGGAAGAGGGATGTTAAGGCGTTTTGCACTAGACAGATGGGTATTTGCAAGAAATCACATTGCTGTGCCGGATCGGAGCCCGGCTGCCTGCAGGGGATACAGAAAACTCCTCTCTTGACCCATCCAATCTTCTAATTTGCTGCTTTGCCTCTTTTCCCGGGATCAACTTTGATTTCTGTGGGTGCCTCCTGAAAAAATAGATCCTGCTGTATCAAAAAAAAAACCAAACCACTTTCTTTTTCCCAGATGGAAAATAATATCAGGGTGGTGGCTGCACCCCAAGATGCTCCCGCGGTCGTAATACACTGTATCTCCCCATCAGGGCTGCAGGTCCCGGCCATGCCTGCGATGGGCACGCTGGAAGCACTAATTGCCCTAAGTTATGTAGCAAAGAGCAAATATCGTGCTTCTCCGAGTAGAAATATTTGGGGTTTGCCCAAACTGTTGTGAACAACAACGTGAAGAACGCAGCAAAATGGGGAAACGGGATGAGTGGTGTTGTCACAGGTGCGGGGCTCCTTCTTTCTCCAACTTTCTATTAGATTTTATTTTCTACAGCTGCTCGTAGCCCACATCTGGTCACCCCCGTCACAGGTTTGGGCTACCTGAGTTCATGTCTGGATGCAGCCAGTATTTCCAAGGCATTTTCACATCATACCAAAGAGGGATCCTATATTTTTCTTTCCCGGAGTGGTGGATTTAACGTGCCTTTCCCTCTAATCTCTCATCTCCGAACTCCTCCGAGCCGATAATGAAAAACTTCCCGCCACGTTGGGACCACTGCTTTTCCAGATTAAGCAATGCTCCTCTAGGAAGCCGACAACCATAACAAAACCATTTGCTAAGATAACATTATTTCAGGATCGCGGCTGCTTTCCTACACGTGCTGCAGCTTGGCTCCTCCGGATATGAAATGGTCCTGACCGACAAACCCTCCCAAACCCGCGGAGCGTGCCCTGTGAAGGTGATAGCCATCTGAGCACATCCCATAGATGATTTGAGTTGCATGCCGGGCTGAAGCAGGGCCAAACAAGAGGCACCAGCAGATATGAGGGGTTTGGGGGATGCTCCGGGCTGCACCGTTGCCTCCTGCATCCCACTGCCCGCTGCCGTGTGGGTCTCACCCACTGAAAAGGTCCGGCTCCAGCAGCCACATCACCTTTCCCTCCTCACCCACCGTGGAAGGAAACCTTTTCCTTTACCCTCTTGGCACATCCCCTCTTGCTAAACATTAACATCTGCTGAGCATAACCCAGTTAGCCGGGAGTGTTTGTACAGGCTTTGCAGTCTGCGCTTCCATGTTTACTCACATCGGGCTTGTTTAAAGCCCATTTGACAGGAAAATGAATGTGTGCGGTTTTGTTATGACTCAGGGCAATCTGACATCTCCTCCTGAGCCGCCATCGCTTCATCGCAGGGACAGCAAACCCAACCCGCAGCCCGCTGCCGCGCAAGGAGGGCTCTCGGCAGTGCTCGAGTTGGGGGTGTGTGTGTGGATAAAACAGGGAGTGCTGAGAGGAAAATGAATGGCCCAGGGGGATGATATATGTATTTTATTGCAAAAGAGGGAGAGCCACGTCGTTCGCGATTGATGTCAACCCTATTTACACCAGTTGGCAATGAGACCTCTCCGTCTCAGGGCTGGGAAGGTGGTGAGAGAGGAAACGATGCTCGAGGGCTCAGCTGTTGGGGCTGGTTAGAAAAAAGTGCTCAGCATCCCTCTGCTTTTGGAAAGCAAAGCCCACAAATCCTCACAGGTGACATAATTCCCCTGTAAAGGTGAAAGCGAGGGTGTGGGAGAGAAGCTGGAGGGAAAGAAATATTCACAGAGACCCTCTAGACATGGGACCAACAAACTGGGATGCTCCTGAGCGGTCAGCCACTGATTAGAGATTAGGGGAGCTCAAAACCCCCTCCTTACCCTCATCTGTGCTGATCACATCCCAAGGAATGCTACAGATGCCTGGTGGAGGAGGAAGAAAGCAGGGGTCTGATGGCACCTGATGGGAGCAGGATGGTTTCCCAGCAGAAGGCTTTTGGGGGCAGAAGGATGGTGGGAATTGCTGCCACCACGGGCAGTTAGATGGGTTGGCCTGGGCTTGTATCGCTGCAGGGGAAAGCGAGGTTCCCCAGGGAGGAGGGAAAGAGGAGCCTCAGAGTAGGGAGAAATTCCTCCTTGTTTGCTCCTTTCTTCAGAAATCCAAATATCGCAAATAGCCTGAGAAGGAGGCTGCTCAGCAGATGGGATCTGGGCCCTTTTGGGAAGCTTCCTGTTTCTGCTGCTGGGAATCCATCATGGGAATCTGATCTCGGGATGCTGCCAACGCAGGAGGCTTGGGTAGCTTGGGAAACGCAGGCTTATGCCTTGCCCTGAACCTTGGAGCAGAGACCAGCTCTCATCTCGCTCCATTTAAGCCCCTTCCCTAACCTGTGTCACTAGACCTTGCCCTGCTGAGCCCAGCTCTGCGAGGCCACCCCGAGTCCCACAGACCAGAGCCGGACAGATGAAACAGCCCCAACCATACAGAGAAAGCCACTTTTTGTCCCAAAGCCATGTCCTCAGCCCCTTGCTTCTTCAAAGGACTCGTGCATCCAAGCCAACGTCATTTGTGCTCTCATCAAAGCCTTTCCCAGTGTCCTTTCCTGGCACTGCTGGCTTCCTCCAGCCTTTTCTGGATGTCCCCTTTCCTGGGGACATCTTGCACTCATCAGCGTGATCCCAGCCTTCCCGGTCATTGCGCAACCTGGGTCGAACCCGAGACCTGGGAACTGGAGGGTGTTTCTCGCTGGACTGCTCCAAACAATCCCTGTGGGCAACTTATTTATCTCCTTTGCGGTCCCTTGTGCAATTCGTGTAAAACCAGGGCGCTGGCCTCCAGCAAAACACAGAGAAATGCTGTGGCTGCTCAGATTTCCCCAAATGTCAACAGTTTGACTAAGGGGACAAAAAAAAATATCCAAACCCAAAATCCAAACAAAAAAAAAGGGTGATTTTTCCATCGCTTTTAGGAAAATTTGGTACAGAATGCAGGGATTCTGTGATCAAAGCTGGGATGGGGTACTGGAGAGATGTACTTCGGTGCTAGCTCAGGCAACGACAGCAGGAATGCTCACGGAGAGGGGGGAGGCTGGATCAAAGGAGATCTCCACTGGGGTGAATTTATAAATCTTTTTTTTTTCCCCCTCTGCTATCTAAACCGAGAGGCAGCGCCTCATCAGCGCACGATCCAGGCACTGCGAGGTCCAAGGCAGCAAAGCATCCTTGTATACAGCATCTCCTGCACAGCACCTGGCAAAGCCTTGGGGGGATTAATGACAGGGATGAGAGTTTTCCAAGCTCTGTGACATTCTGGGGAAAGGCACAAACCCCCGAGCTCTGACCAGCTCCTTCCTTTGGGTTTCCTTTGAAAAATCCCAGTTTAGCACCTGCTTTGCGTGCTCACAGCTCCCCATGAAGGAGGGAGGATGGGGTTGGACTGAGTATTTGGTGGGTCCCAAACCCAGAATGGGGTCCAGCTAGAGGTGCTAAAATAAGGGCTTTAATTTTGGATCATGCTTTAAGCACCTCTGGATGGAGAGGAACGTGGGTTGCCCCTACAGCGGTGCCTCCCCAGAGCACTGGTTTTCACTCTCAAGTGCCTAATGGTTTGTGTTTATGAGAGCTAAAAATATTTACTTGGGGAAGAAGGGGCAGGGAGAGGGGACATTGCCTGAAGATTTTATAGGCCTTGTTTTGGAAAGAGGCTTATATAAAAATAACATGGTATTAAAGATCAAAACCCAAACAAGACAAACAAAAAAAATATGCAACCAAACAACAGCACAGCGCCGAGCAGAACAAAGTCTCTGCAGGACCCCGAGGACGGTGCTGGATGATGGAGACCTCACGAGGAGCCAGCCTTTTGGAGCCCTTGCCCACGTTTCATGGCCAGGAGGGTTTATGTTGTTATTTGAGCTGTCCTTAGCGTGCTGCCCGGAGTTTTACAAGGCCTGGTCCCTACCCTTCACATTTGTTTTACTGCCTGCTAACAGCAGTTCCCAGGAGGACGATGCTGACACCGGCAGCTCTCCAGGGAAAAGGGTTCAGATGAAACCCAACTGGGGCTGCTGGCAAAAAAAAAAAAAAAAAGAGGAATTCGGCACGGGACCCCAGCAGCCTGGATGCCCGCCAGCTGGGCTCTTGCTCCCGACTGGCACGTTAGAAATATGAAGTGTTAATTCCTCCCCCCCCCCCCCGGGGGCCTGGGCCAGCGTGAGCCGGGGTTATCGGCACCGGCAGGGCGTCCTATGGAAAAGACCACGCAAGGGGGTCCGGCCGTATTCAGACCGAAGGCACAGCCAGTTCAGTTCTTTTGCTTTATTTTTAAAGGGCATTTTGTTTCCAGCGAGAAAAGGGAATAAATCAATGACGTTCATCGCCCTGAGAAAGGAATGCCTGTACCCCGCCACCATAAGACCCTTTTTGTGCTGCTGATCATCAGGCCTCCAACGACATTGTATCGGTGCTACGATGTGCCGACGTACACAGTCTGTGCATTGTGCGAGGCATTTCCAAGGGCGGATCAGGACCCGGTGACGCTGCAGAGCATCAGCACGACCCTCTCCATTGGCAGGAGCTCCTCGGGCCATCAATGGGATATTGTCTGCCAAGAGCGCTGGGTGGCATATAGCAGCCGGGAGCGGTGGCAGAGAGGTCAAGAACATAAAGAAGACCCAAAAGTCTTTCACGTGTGACTTTTAACGCTATGCATCTTGCTTCACATCCAGCACACCTTGCATTTATGAGCTGCCAAGCACCGATATTCACTAGCAAAGCCTGGCAAGACCCAGTGAAGGAGCTTGGTGTACGGGAGATGTCCTCTAGCGCAGGATCGGTCCCTGGGGTGGCAAATGGCAGCGGAGGCGCTGGGCAGCCGGAGCTTGCGTTGCTGCTCCATCAGGGAGGGATGAGCATGATGGAACAAACAACGTGGTGCTCAAGGACTCTGGGAGTGCTGCCAAGCCCTTTGCTTCGGACCACGACTTGTAGATGGTTTGCAGGAAGGCACGTTATTGGGAGCAACTCTGCGCTGCAGTTCACAGCCCAAATACGAGTCCGATCCAAATGTTACTACTTTGCCCTTGTTTCTGTCACGAGCTGAGAGCAAATTTGGGACAGAGACAGGCCCAAAGTGAAGCAAGCTTAGCAACCTGGAGCTGCATTCACATCTGCCATTTCCAGCTCACACCCCAGCCTTAAAAATCTCTTGCAGGATCGTTAGTGCTGGTGATGAAAAAGCAAAAGTGTGAGCCCCACGCTGCCGCCAGCTCCTGGCTGAGCCTGCAGGCACGGGAGCTGAAAAACAAACTCTCCACTAGTGAACGCAGCAAGCTTTCATCTGGGGTGATGGGTACAGAGGGGTGCCCCTTTTTACAGCCAAACAGGAGAAATTGCTGCTGAAGTCCCACCCTAAAGCCAGACCTCAGCCCTGGGGAAGCCACACGTGACCACGCTACTCCCTATCTCTGTGGATGGGGTTCGATCACAGAAACACCGACGTGGGCTTCGGCGGCCGGTGGGCTCTGCCAAATCACTCGCTAAATGCCAGCATTCATTCCCCAGCGATGCTGGGCTTTGCTGTTGCACGTTCGCACGCGAGCAGACACAAGGAGAGGAGCGAGAGCAAGGTCCTTGCCCAGGGTACAGCAGTATGTGGGGGTGACAGCCTCCCCGGTTCTTTAGGAGCCTCGTGCCAGCGGGTTTGGTGGTAATCGGTGACAGCAGCTGCGTTTGTGGACTCTTTCACATTTTGCAAGCCAGCAGCACGGGGAAGTCAATGGAAACCTCTGCGAGTTTTAACGGGGATGGGGTTGGGGCTGCAAGGAATCTGCGATCTAAATGCCCACAGACATCTGGACGTGGACCTGACCAAATATCCTTCTTGCAGATGAGGGGTGGGCTCATTCAGCAAAACCTGACCTGGCTGCAGGGAACGATGGCACCGGGACAGTATCTGTCATTGCAGGCACAGCTGTGGGGAGCTGGCACGTCCCATTGCACCTGGTCACATGCAGGGATGATGGCATCACCAAGAAATACGGCTTGATGCTTTGCTAGGCCTCCAAAAGAGGAAAGCCTGAGCTGCTGAGGTCGATGAGATCCCCAGATCCCCCACCGCTGAGCTCAGGGGGCATCTGATGAAAGGATGGGGGACCTCAGTAGATAACCACAAGAAGGAGGCAACGTCGGTACTGAGCGGCTCTGTTCTCAAATTCCTGCTCCATCCACACGGTATGATTTCCCCCGCTTGAATTCCTCATGTCTGTTCAGACCACATCTGACTTCTATCCCCAGCACGTCTGGATGACTGGTTAGAGAAAACAAAAGTTGGGAGGATGGAGATAAGGTTTCTGATGCTGGAAATCTGTTTTTCCCCCCGGTCCTGGGGGTTACCTGCAGCACATAAGAAATTCTTTATGAAACATCACAGGTTTCTCCAAGACTCCCTGTTTTCCTGCCTATCTCACAACACATTGAGGCTTTGCAGACAAAATCTCCCTCTGTGCCCAGCACAGAAGATTTTTTTTGTGTGTGTCTCAGCCCCACCAAACGGCTGTGAAATGCCGCCATAAACAATGAGTCAGCTAATCCAAACCACACGGCGGTAAAACGCTGGAGGTCAACCCAGTGCACGGTCCCGATCTTGAAAAGCAAAACTGCATCTCGAGCAAAACTGATAATAGTCAGACATCGGGGAAAAAACACCCTCCCACTCACGTGGCAGCAGAGCTGCAGCTCCGGGCGCGAGTGGGACAGCACCTGGTGTCACCAAGGATGGGTGCCAGGTCTGGTGGCACCCCCAGGGAGATGGTCCCCCAGGAGGTGTTGGCTCCCCCCATCCCCTGGCCTGCCTCGCTCTGCGGATGCTTCCTGCTGTGCCGATCAAGGTCTCCACTCCCTCGCTGCTCCATCCCTCTTCCTTTGGGGGTTACTGCCATGCTCATGGTGCTGCACTCCCCTTTCTCTTGTTCCCCCCTTCCTCACCTTTCTCTTTTTGAAAGGCCTGGCTTGGACGTGCTTGCACCGAGGAAAAACCGACCTCCAGCCAGCTGCCAGCTCTGCCTTTGGCCTGTTGCTCCGGTTTTATGTTTGACTCTAATTCCACAGTTTATACAGCGGAGAGCTCTGGGCCAAACCGAATGTCTCAAGAACCTGCCAGAAACCTCAGCTTTTCCTAAGCTCTATAAACAGTTTCCTGCCTCCATCGCTGCACCTGCTGCCCATGCCGCGCTGCCGGCCGGGGATGCTGGTCCATCCTGGGGCGCATGGGATGCTCCCGGGGTGCCCCACACCGCTCTATCTCACTGCCTTCCCCAGCTGCTTGGCAGGCACCGCTGCAAACACTTTCCTTGCATCCAAACCGGTTGCTCCCCGTGCCGATGGGAAATGAGCTAATGACACTGCTCCCCTGGGACAACACCATTTTTCCTGGCAGGCTGGGCACCAGCCCTGTCCATAAACTGCATTCCTGCTCTGATTTGTTTACACAATTTTTTTACCACATGGCGCTTCGCAGCCTGGAGCATCCTTTGAAGGCTGATGCCCGCGTGGCCGGTACCTGATCCCCGTGTCCCGAACCCAGAGGAGGTCTGGGTCTAAAGGAGGAGGATTTGTTATTGATGGTCTCTTCCCGCAGTATCTGAGAGTTGTGAAATGCTCACTTGAGGCTGGAGCAGTGAAGAAATTCAATGCCACAGGCAGCTCCTGTGTGACCCTGGGGCAATCCGGGAGGAGGTGTGTAAGGAGTGTGTCCCAGGAGGCAAGAAGGGAGCAGGGACAGGCGTGCAGGTGTCCCAGGCAAAGGGATATCCAGCAAAGCACCAGCACGGGAGCTGTGGCAAGAGAAGAAAGGAAAACACTCAACTCCTGCCTCCAAGGCCACTTGCTCGTCCGAACCGTTACATTTCATACATTTCCACTGGTGCAGGAATAAAACCAAAGCAACTGCTGCCACGGTTTAGCCATGGGAGCGGAACACCCAAGGGAGATAAAATGAATGATACCATGAGGAGTTTTAACTTCCTGGGGCACTGGGAGATTCTTTAGAAACTGAATTGTAATGTCCTTTTTCATGTTATTTCCCACCCTCAGCGTATGTTTTCTGAACAAACAAAACCTCAGGGATGCAAACAAGCAGCAGCAGCAGGATCCGAGGCACTCACGCCCCACCGCAATAAAAAGGTGCTTTCCTTGTTAATGATGTGAGGTGCCTGAAATACAGTCAGCACGACGCAATAAACTCTGCCTCAGCTTGCTCTATTTGCAGTGGTACTTTTGGTGCAAGAAATGCTTTTTAATCCTCCTTCTGAACAGCTTTTTGCTGGGGATGGACCACTTCATCCCGGTGAGGCTGCTGCAAATTATTGAGCACCATCTGCTGGAACCTTATTTATTAACTCACTGTTTACTCGTATGCTCCACCAGCCATCCTTTCCCTAACTGAGCCAGCTCCGCCGTGCTGGACAGCCAAAGAACCCCTCTCCAGCTGGTCTTGTGCATCACTGCAGCATCCACGCACCGAGGCATCGCAGGGGCTTTTTGTGGGCGTTATACAAGGGCAGTATCTAAAATAAAGGTAAAAGGTGGGATAAGAAAAACGGACGGGCAGCACGAGCTGGGTAGACTGTTGCTCTGCAGAAGACTGAGGCAAAATCTCCCACTGAGGGCAGGACTTCACCCCTAAACCTATAATCTACTGGTGAATTCAGAGCCTAAAATCATTACATTGGCGGTGTCCTTCCCGCGCGCGAGATTAAAACCAGGAGATCTTTGCAGGTCTTTATTGGCAGGATTCAGGACTCCAGTTGAAAAGGACATAAAGCCGTTTCCTCCTGTATAAATCACCTGAATACTTGAGTTTGCTCCGAGGCCTAAAACAACGATTTCAGACTCAAGTTTGCTGCTCAGTAATTCCTCCTGGCAGCTGGCTCCATCAATCTCCGGCGCAGGCACGTAACTCAAGCCTCTGACAAGTGCTGATTTACGGCTTCGGCTAGTAAATCAGCAGAAAATCATCGCAGCGTTCGCGAATATTTTTCCAAGCGGAGCCTTCTCACACGGTCCTGGGACCCAGCACTCATTTTGGGAGACAAACTACAGGCTGTTCTCCCCCCTACCCTAGGTCCTACAGGCAAGGCTGCCCCGCTGCCACGGCCAAGGGGGTGTCCAGAACAAATCCCTGCGACGCGGAGGGATGGAGATGCTGGGAAATGAACACAGGGGCGTTTTCTGCTGCGGGGGCAATTTGTGCATACGTTCAGTTGTCATTGCACTGCTCTGGGAGCGCAGAGTGGATGGACGGGATATTATTATAGGGATTTAGGCAAGGGGTCTATGGTAGTGGCGGTCCCGAGGGCTCCCTCGAAGGCCAGGAGCACGTCCTCCCGTGTAAATCCATGTGAGATCCAACTCACTGCCTCTTACCGTGGAGGAAGCAGAGGGTAACGATGCCCTTTAGGTGAATTAACTAGTGTGTAATGTTATACGGGATGACGCTGGAGCAGTGTAAATGAGCCAGGGTCTGTGTTTCCCAGCATGTACATCTCTCCTGTGCGCTGTTCTGCTGGCAGTACGGGAACGTGAAATTTTCACGACTTCAAAGCCCCTCTTCCAGTCTGGGCTGTGTGATCCAAGCCAAAGTGCTGCCCTAATCCATCATCCAAAAAAGGGATATCTGTATATTTGTGTAAAATGACAGATTGGAGAGACCCAGAGCTGGAAACCAGATGCTTTCCTCAAGAAATTAAAAGAGCTAAGGATTTAGAAATGCAGGAACACAGTGCCTGTGAAGAAAACATCACTGTGGCTACTGCCTTTAAAAATACCGATCGTTGGCTTTCCATGGGCAGTTGGGCTGGAAAGGGCAGCACCTCCACGAGCATCACAGGCTGTCTTTTATGGAGGAGACAAGGGAGATGAGATGACATGACAAAGGTCATGTAGTAAGTCATTGCCGGAGTGGAAAGTGGAAGCCAGTTATCCCTCCAGACTGGAAGATGTTCTCCTTTTGCAGTTCCCAACTGTGTCACCATCAATGAGTAAGTCTTTAACGGGGCCAGCAACCCAGCAAGGTCAACAAAACTGCAGAAATCAGCATCCACTATCATTCAGAGCTCGGTCTACCTGCGTTTCTGCAGGGCTTTAATGGACCTCAAACAGCCCTGGGAGGAGAAGCGTCTCTCCACGGTCCCATCTGTGTGGGGCATGTGAAGAAGAAGCATTTCCATCACTGATTCAGCAAAGGATGCTGCTCTGACCATTGCTGGGGACTCTTTCCCACTGGAGTGGTGACTGAGAGGCGGGCAGGGTTTTAACAGTTAGACAAAGCTGCTAAAAAATGTGCACGGAGGCTGGCACACAGGCTGAGTCTGTAAAAATCAAGGTCGGTCCCCCGGTGCTATCCAGGAACAGGGGAAATGGCGTTTTTCAGAGTGTTTTGGAAGCACTGGGAAGTTTCTCTGCCATCAGGATGGGATCAGCTGCCGGCTCCCGGGTCCTGCTGGTCCACGGGTGCTGGAAAACTGGCAGGATTTGTGCCACTGCCTCGTGCCCTGCATGTGGGAAGGGGTTTCTGCACTGCCGTGCCCAGCTGTGAAGCATTCCCTGTACGCAGGCTCTGGCTGTTGCTCCCAAAAGCCCATGCAAAGAATCCTGTTTCACTTTATACACTGTGATTAGCCACGTGTACGATGGGGTTGACCACCGGTATGCGTGGCGATGCCAGAAGTAAATGAAACTCCTCCCTGGGGAAAAGGGTCAATTGCTTTTGGCTGCAAAATTTGCGAAATTTTCATTATTTTTTCCAAAATGCCTCCTCGGAAAATGCCTCTGCATTTTGATTCAAAAGAAAAACAAGCCCACGCTTTTGATTGTGCAAGGGAAAAAAAAAATAATAAAAAAATCAAATATATTTTTGAAAGCCGGATAATTTTAGCTAAACGTGGGGAACAGAATTTGAAAAGGATCCACGGCCATTGGAAGGGCTTAAGAGAGCTTTGAAGAGTCTGATGACAAGCCTGTTGACACCTTTCAGATGCAATGAGTTGAGCTTACTGCTACAACACAAATAAGCAGTAGGGAGGATGACAGGCAAGCCCTTGCAGCGGTAGGTGCTGGGAAAGGAAGGATCCAGAAGACTGTCCCTGGATTACACTGCCAGTGCACTGGGATTTGGGGTGCTTCTGCCGAAAATAAAGGCTGGAAGAAAGTGATGTTGGGGGTAAAAAAAAAAAAAAAAGAGTCTAAAAGATAAAAGGACAGAGAGAAACACTGGTTTTTACAATTTAATTTCCTTCTTTGAGTGGGAGCTGCTTTAATATTATGCAGAAGAAGTGAATAATACTTCAAAATATTCCCAGAGAATGAATAATATGTAATAATATTCACAGAGCATTTATTTGACTAATTTTCCCCGGTGTTTTTGGATCAAGATCTAACAGCCCCGGATCTTAGAGGGGAGACCTGTGTTTGACTTCCTTGGGTCTGGATCAGGCTCCAAACACCTAACGAACCCATGTTCAAGCAAGCATCACCAAAGGGTCAACCAGTATACCTCCAGTAAATGGTTGGGTCACTTTTCCCTGCTGATCTGCAAATAAATTATCTGCCAATAAATGGAACCAGAAGTGGTTTGGCCAGATGTTCCATCGGGGCCCCAGGGAGTCGTGGTGCAGACAAGGTAAGGGCAGGGGGGTGG
>JAVJGJ010000036.1:3797054-3821112 GCA_035590215.1 Microhierax caerulescens | reverse complement strand
CCCCGCTCCCGCCGGTCAGGCAGCCCGCCCCGCTGAGGCGCCGCCGGAGCCGGCAGCCGCGGGGGGCTGCGGCGGCGGGAGCAGCCGGGGGCATCCGCACCCGAACCTTTTGTGTCGCCGGGAGTCAAGTACAGGATGCGGGTGCACGCCGGGCTGAGCCCCGCCGCCTGCCAGCGCCGGCTCTGATTAGTGTTAATGAGGGACTGAAGGCCCGGGGGGGCACTGATACGGTGGGTCCCGTCGCCCCAGACGTGCTGGTGGGAGTTAAATTGGCACCTTTATTATTTATGAAAAGGATGTTAAAATCTTCGGCAGTCTGGCCGGCGTACAGGACCCAGTGCTGTTTTCCCTTCTTTCTCAAACTCTCCCTGGTATGTAACCTTTTAAAACTAGCTTGATTTATGTGACCGGGCCTCTGGTTTGTTTAGGCTCCCAGCTGAAATGCAGTCAGGCTTAATCTCTCCATCAGCACCTAAATAGTGGAAATTCTGTTTTATCTTTTCCTTGTCTTTTCCTCTTGTTTGCCTTGGTAATCTAACGATAATTACTCCCACGTTTCAGAGTGAAGATCGCTGCAGACAGTATCTTGTTTTCCCTCCCGTAACAAATTTGACGGTCCATCCTGGAAAAGTGTGGTGTTTGCAGGGGCAGTTACTCATGTTACCATTGCCTAATACGATGGAGAGAGAACCTGTAAAAACACTTTCTTTTATCGGTACTTTTTTACATCAGATCCTGTCACAATGTTAGTCCTGTCGTCTTCCTCCCCTGCCCTGAACCCCAGGGAGGTTCTCCAGGTTTTCCCTGGCCTATAAAACTAGAAGCAAATGTTCTCTGTTACCTGTATCATTGATCTGTTACTGGTTGCATTGTTCCTGAAACACAGATGACATAAATAAGTTATCTACACCAGCTCTGCCGGGTTTCTCGGCTGATGACAGTTAATTATTGCGAGTACCACCAGCGTTGGCCTTTGCACATATCAGATGAGGAAGATCAAGCTGCAGGTTTTCTGGAGAGCACAGTCTGTTCAAAGACCTTTGTGTTTATTTTGGAAGCTTGAAAAGCTGGTGCAGTGGGACGAGGTTGTCTGTCTGCTTTTTGTCTAGTGCATCAGTGAGCAAAGTTATACTTAGAGCAATTAATTGTAATAGAAGTTTGGGATTTTTAGTAGTTTCTGCCGTGTCTAGCTTGCTGCTTCTTGCGCGGCTTGCTTTTGTTAATCTCAGCCTAATGCTGAGACTATAAAATGCAGCTTTCTAAAAAAAATAAAATAAATCCTCTCTGCTGTTGTCACGGGAAGCTCCAAAGAGAACAGATTGCCTTCAAATTGTTTGTTTGTTTAGAATACTTTCCGAAGGTAAAATGAGACTGTACTTAAGAAGAGGATGTCTGGCACCAGGCTATCTGATTGTTACCCAAGGTTATATCTTGTATGAGTGGAAGCAGGAATGTGGTTTCAAAATTAGCCACAGCGAAAAGCATTGCTTGTTGATAAAGTCACATGTTGTGATGTGTTTGTAGCCTGACGCTAACATGTAGATAAATGGAAAAAAAATCCCTGTGACAGGGCAGCTAGCTCACAGGCTATAAAAATCAGCATAGAATTCAAGCATGTAAAAATACATCTTGTAGCCCAAGGACAATAACTAATTATTCCTAGTCTGTGTTTAAAAACAACTCATTATCTCTGTCCCTTATAAAGAATCTGATGTGGTAGTGTCTTTTCCTCTTCTCTATGAAATAGCCATCGGATTAGCTAGTATTTGTTTATTTCCTCCTGCTTATTAGCCTTTTTTTTTTCTTGCATGAATACATCTGGAGAAGTTTGTGGACAATGAATCAAGCTGAAACTGTGCCATGTTTGTGCACAACTAAATATAGGTTACAAACCTATGAATGACAAGTGTTATTTATAGGATTAAAAGTAAAGCCTTGCACAGTTGTTTGAGGAACCACAGCAGCATAGGGAAAGAAAACAGGAGCAGAAAGCTTAGCCTTATTGTCTGTATTGTCTGATAAATAATGAGAACACTAACACTAATTATTTCACCATGAATGGCTGGGGGAGGGAAGGAATATCTAGCATATGAAAAGTGGCAAAGCATTTTTCTAGTGGCAAGAAATGCAGCTTTTGATGTCATGTCCCATGTGTCTTTATGAACGTGGACTGCTGCGTTGCAGAGTTGTTCCAAATGAAAGGTGACTGTCTGAAAAGTGGCTCAGGGAGTGGAATCACTCATTTTAAAGAAAAGGAGTTCAGCAGTCGCTTAAAAACAGCTGTTTATTTCTGTGCATCTCTGTTACACAGTGGTGCACCACCCACTCTTTCTTTATCCAGGGAGTTAATTATTGGCATGAGGGGTGCTGGTCCCGTTGCAGGGCCAGTAAAACTTTGTAAGCAATAGAAAATAATTTAGTAATAAAGTACCATCATTACTGGTCTCTGTGGCTTGCCAGCAGTATGGCAGTGATGTGAATACAGTAGGACTTTACAACGTCTGGGATGTGATTTCAGTGTGACACTGAGTTCTTGTCTGACTTCACTACGAGATCTAAATCATAGTCTGGCTATTTTTGCATTTCCTGAGTTAGCTGCAGTAGTTGAAGTCTAGCTTTTTCATTCTGGATTTTGAAGGTTCAGCATCTTCTAGTTAAGGGAATTAGCAAGGACATTATCAAACTATGAAAATACAGTTTCCTTACTGAAGGACAGAGTTTGTAACATAAGCAGTTTCCTCTAACCTGATGTTTAAATAGTGAATGGGAACAGTAAATTTGCTTGTCAGAGTGATAGGTTTAATTGCTTCTGAAACATGAATCATGTGACTGTTGTTAGATGGTGTTTCCAAGAACTAGTTTTGACACACATCTAATGTTTCTGTAAAATACCGTTATCAACATGTGTTCTGGATGATGGCTTTCTTTCAGATTCGTGGTGTGTGTAATGGGTAGGAGGGAAGAGGTGGCTTGCCTGGATTAATGCTGTGATTTTTTTTTATTTTTATTTTTTCTGTGTACAAGGGATAACTGACTGTTCAAAGCATTCACCAGTGTTTCAGGGTCTTTTTCTCTGCTCTTTGAAACAGACTTGGGGAGGAGGAGGCAGGGGAATAACTGCATTTACAGCATTCTCAGTGCTATCAGTGAATATGGAGCAATTATATTGCCTGGTGTGGTTGACTGAACATTCATGGATTTTGTAGCAATGAATTATAAAGCCAGCATCACAGCATTGTTGTGAAATGTTGCATGTGATGGGGACAGAATCGGATTTTGCCTGACTTACAGTCTGCATCTAAACAGGTTGTAAACTTCTGTAACAGAAGTTGTCAATTTAGTCTCCTAATGTGCATGCTCTAAGCTCAGGGCAAACACTCATGCTAAAATTTCAAAATAGGAATTGCTCAAATATGTAGAAAATAGCATGGGGAAGAGTGTTCTTGAATGTTCATCCTGCGAATAGACATTGTTGCTGTGGGGCCTTATCTGGACTAGGAAATGTCGTTCTCTTTTAGCAGTGGTGCTAAAAGATGATAGCAGTTGTATGGACGCGAGTGCAGGTCGGACATGGACATTTTCATCACCTTGTCCTCTAATCCGCTGAGCAGTCTGGAGACATTCCTCGCTGCCAGAATAAGCCTTCTCATCCCCTCTCTCCTGGCAGAAAGAGAAGGCTCTTCAAACACAGGCTTGAAGGGCTCCATGTTTTTTCATGGATATTGATCTACAGGCAGAGCTTTGCTGGCTCTGACTGCAGAAAAAAGCCCCAGACCCAGTGCAACCAGACAGAAACGTCTGTTGGCTGCCTCAGACCTGAGTTCCAGGCTTTTAAGTATTGGCCCTCAGAAAATATTAGACTCATGCTCAAAACTGAAGCCACAGTAACGCACATCGTGTCATGTGGAGATTAAAAAGCTGTGGCTCGAGCACTGAAGAGAAGCATCTCCTAATCATGTGAAATTCAGTTCAGAAGCCCAATTTCTTTCAGTTATCCATTCCAGCAATCTATCGTCTACTTTGCTCAGCTCTCGCATCAATGACTCCAACTCTGTTCTCAGAGTTTTCTGGTTCTGTACAGCTTGCCTCTCTACGGATCTGTAGGTAGCTTGAGCCCTACCTTTTTTTTTTTTTTTTTTTTTTTTTGTCCCGTCTTCCCCATTTCTGGGCTGTCTGCTGCAGCAGAAGCATCTGCGGGACGGGACTACTGCTTCCAGTCAATGCTTTTTCAAGGGTGTCATGAGCAGAAATAAGCAGAAACAGCTTCAACTTGGGGAAATTTTCTACTTCATTTAGACTCAACTATCAGAAAATTTTGACTGCTGGCTTGGGTATTGAGGAAAAAAAGCAAATAAACACTTAAACACCATTCTCCCTTTCCCTTCCCTATTCCTAGTCTCAATTTCCCACGTTTTCACTGTGGGTTACACTCTGTCCCAACTCCTTCGGGCAAGAAGGCTGCAGCTTGTTTTTAAACCTGTCCTTGCTGGGGTGTTAGGGGTGATTTAAATCTGGCTGCGAGCAGCTGGGACCAGCACCCAACCAACACCCCAGATGCTCATGCGTGGATGCAGCAAACCCTGTAATTTATTCCCAATATAGGCAGGATAGAAATCTCTAATCCGCTTGGGTCTTTTCCTTCTCACTGAACTCCTGACCCAAAGGAAAAACAGCGCAAGAGGAGTCAGGGGAGGAGCGGGGTGGCAGCGCTTGATGATTTTGTACGAGCAAAGGGGCAGCTGTGCCAGGGAGGAGGGCTGGAGCAGGGACCTGCAGGCGCAGGACCATCGTATTTCACCAGTAAAGAACCCATCAAGCTCCTTGATCCACGTGGCATCCCTGAGAGCTGGGTGTTTGCAGATGAGGAAACGGAGACACACGGTCTAAATGAAACTGTAGGAGCCCTGGAGGCTCCCGGTCCCTGCTGACTCCATTCAGAGCAAGGTGCAAGTGAGATGCTCTTTGAATTACTCTTTGCACTGGTACACAGCAGCAAAACAACAGCACTGGGGAAACTGAGCCACTGAAGGAGCTGGGAGACTTGCTCAAACCCAGAAGCAAACCCTGCGGCATGGTCGGGTACTTTAGCTGCAATAACCCGAGAGACGTCGTTTAATCACAAAACCATTTCTCCCCTCCGCCCGAGGAGCCTGGTGTGCTTCATTCCCATTCTGATCAAAGCCAGCATGAGCTGTAAAATAAGGATGGTTTACAGTTATCTAATCATCAGCTTTGCAGTCCCTAGACACGCTGGAGCCAAAGGGTTGAGTCCCACCAGGATTCACAAGGTTGTTTTGCTTTAGGAGGTTCCCTTCTGATGAGAGCCTTAACCTCCAGCTCTGTGCCGGGGAGATGTGTCCTAAGCAGGAGCAGGCAGGTGGGGAACTGCAGCCCGGCCCCAAATCGTCTCTTTTTCTGTACTGTTTTGAGGTCCATGATCTCCATCATCTGCTCCACAGACATCCTTACGCTCCAGGTCCGAATTCTGCAAAGCGCTTCGGCGCGTTTGCATGGGAAGAGGCTGCTAATTCCATATTTAAACAGAGCCCGATCCTGAGATCCCACACCCCGTGCGCCGCCGACCCAACGGCTTGCACGACACTCCTTGATCTGGAGGATTGATTAATTAACGGAGTGATTAATGGATGTTAAGCAAAACACTTTTGCAAGCTGTCGTGAGAAAGCGATCGTGTGAAGGAGAAGAGCTGAGCTAGTAACTTACAAAGCTCAGCCTCACTCCAGTTAACCCTGCTCCACCAGTACACCCTTGAACACAACCTGCTCTTCCTAAGCTGGGCATTAAAAGTCCAGTTGGCAGCTGGGCTAGCAAAGCCCAAGCCAAATGCAGAAAGCTGGAGCAGCTCTTCCTACTTTAAGCATGGCCCTAAAGACACAACCACACACACGGGTGCAAAAAAACCCCCACGCTCACAAACCAGTTATCCTCCCTGCACGTTATCTTGCTGCCTGGGCTTTACCGAGATGCTTCGAGACAGACCCTGGGAGCATCTCTGCTCAGAGCTGGTGCCACATGAGCCACCTCCTGCCCTGGCAGCCTCTGGAGGAGCAGCCGCTCTTTGCACAGACCTAGTCACCTCCTAACACCAAACCAGGATTTCCAGGCTCAGGGTGGAATGAGAAAGCGGCTGTAAAACCCCCTTTCTCTTACTTTCTCCCTCTTCAGCGCAGGGAGAAGGATTTTGTTGTATTTGCATGGCCCCCTGTGCAGGGGGCTTTGATCTCTTTGAAGCCTCCAGCTGATACTACAGAGCCTCACTAAACTCTCATTGATCAGAAATACAATCAGAAGGGGGGGGGGGGAACCCACAACCCACTCATCAGGATGTTTTTACAGAAAATATTTATTTTGCCATCTCCTTGCTTTTCTGGATGGCTCTGAAGAGCCTGAGTGAGATCAGAGTCTAATGCCATGTCTACTTAGCAAAACTGTTATGCTTGCTATTTAGGGATGCCATTCCATACTCAGGCTTTTCTGCTGGAGCCAAATATTTATCGTGTCTGGAGTAACTAGCTTGTAAAATGCGGAGGTGGAAAGTTTGTTTTTCTTGTTGAATAGGCTTTGAAGCATTTGAAGCTTTGCCTTTTGCCTGCTTTGTGTGCAGAAGTCTAAAAGTCCACAAGAGGTAAGCGGTGGTGGTTACAGCAGGATCTAAAAACATCCCCAGTTTAGCTGACACTGAAGCAGTGAATGTACAGACCCAACACATCTCAGACTACAGCAGCAAAACTTAGCCCAGCTGCAAACACAGGAATTCATGGAAATTAACTCCACCTCAATATAACACCAGGAATATCCTCAAAGGCCAGTTAGTTTCGGCCAAAAATCGTATTTTCTTTTCTGTTGTTTTTGGGACACCCCCCCCAAAAAAAAAATATAAAAAAATCACAGCTGATTTTGTTTTCCATTGAACACAGAAATATTCTGCAAAAACACCTCACATTTTCCAGACAATTCAGAGCAACACTTGGTGCTAAAACGTACTCGACCCATTTCACCATCAAGTATTGAGGCAGCCAGCTTCTTATTGCTGGATCCTGTTCATCCCTGGCAAGGAGCCGATGAATTCAGGGAGGAATCTAGTTCATTTTGTCCAGTTCTAAGACAGAGACGTCAGAAGGCACAGGCACGGCCACATCACAGCCCAATTCTCAGCTCACAGAATCATTTTATTGATTTCAAAGTGTCCTCTGAGCTGGCAGAGAAATCAGAGCCTGACCCGTGCTCATACACGCTTGTGTGTGACATGTTGGGCTGATGTAGCTCAGAATTATTCAGAATTATTTTCTTAAGTACAACGTATAGTTAAAACACTGGAGATGCAGTCATCCACTACTGAAGTAGAGAGAAGCGGGGATGATGTTAATTCTCAAAAGTAAATTGGGGGAAAAAAAAAATAAAAAAAAATAGCTGGAGAGTCAGTGAAGCAAGAAGCGAGAGGCAGGTCAGCCCAGATGGTAAGGGAAGCTGGAAGAGGGCAGCGAGGGCTGGCCGGGAACGCAGCTGGGACTTGGAGGATTACAAGGAACTGGGAGAGGAACAGAGGGAGTTCAAGGGGTCCAGGTCAGGGGGACACGTTAAGTGGATTTAAGGGAAGAGAATTGATGTAAGTCCCATGCTTTGGGCTTAGAAGAAGGTCTGATTCATCCCGATGCCGAGTCATTTTTCCAGGTCAGCCTAAGGTCTTTGAAAGCAGGCTGACCCGCAACCCTGCCGTGCCTTTCTGCCCTTCGGTGCAAGGACACCGCGTACAACCCAGAGGCAGGAGAGGTCTGACCTTACCTGCGCTGGACCATCTCCAAAGGCAGCTCCATCAATGCAAACCGAGCCTTGGAGACACAACCAAAACGCTGCACAGCCAGGGAGCTGCAACCCACTGCATTTACGAACTGGATATTCCCGGGAAGGACTGGAGCCGATCGTTACAGCCTTGAAAGCTGGTTTGCACGAGCAAGCTGTGCCAAGAAGACAGGGAAAATGGAAAATAACCCACCTAAGAAAGCAAAGTGCAAAACTGGGCAGCCAGGAAGACGTATGGGTGGTAAAATAGTAGCGGGATAGGCTACGGTAACAGCTTCCAACGGCTCGGGGGTTTGTTGTAGGTTGTCCTGGGATTTTCCCAGCCAAACCCCTATACTTAATGTACTTCAGATATTTGTGCCCAGCTGTTATTGTACTTTTACCATGGTTTTTATCACCGTCTAATAGAGTGAGATTCCTTTTTGGCGTCTTTTGCTCCTGCCTGCTCGCCCGAGTCCCAAAGCGACGCGCGGTCCCTGGTTGCTTTCCATGCTCGCTGCTTACCAAACGCAGGGTCAACCAGGAGGTACCTGCGCCCAGACTCGCAGCCCAGTTCTGCAAGGACACACGCAGCTCCGGGCACGCAAGAGACCCCTGTGGTTTTGGTAGGCAGGGGTTAAGCAGCAGCAGCAGCAAAGGCGAAGTGCTAAGGCCTTTATCTGAATGTTCATGAAGCCGCAGCCCCCACAAGGAATTAAAGCAGCGTGGAAAAAGCCGGCTGCGTGCAATGCCCACCCACAGAGAGGGGACTGCAAGGTTGGGACCTAACGCTGCATCGCAGCATGCTGCAATTGCTCGAGGTAGGGAGAGGAGCTCCCCTCCTTCGGATGCTGCAGGGGGAACAGAGGGGCAGAGGCTGCGTCCCACTCAGCGGGAGAACAGCAGGGCTGAAGCAGCCTCTTCCTCCTCCCAAATTACTACTGCAAGCATCTTAGACAATATTGCAGCAACCTCGGCCAGTTTTCCTTCTTACCCTGCACCAACCCTCCTCGCCATAAACCAGCGGCTGCGTTCCTACTGCATCCCTCCTCCAAAGGTTGCTCAGGTGCCTCAGCCCTGAAGTAAGCTTCACGCAGACAAACGCAAACAGATCCCAGGGCAGGATCAGGCCTTCAGGGAATGCATCCTTCCCCCCTCCAACAGCTTGCAAATACTGGCTTGCAAGAAGTCTTAAAAAAAATAAAGCTGAATTCCAGTATATTCCATTACACCATATAGCCTCAGATTAAGGTTCCCAAGCATGCCTTTAATTTAAGCTTAATAAAGCTGTTATTGTCCAGTCATTAATGACTGCTTATTAAAAACATATTTATTGCATGTGGTGCTGAGAGATCTCACAGAGAGAGCCCGAGGCAACAATCCCTACCTCCACCCCGTAGCATTTAATGAGAGATACATGTGCACGGGGCCGTTAATTCACAGCGAGTGTGTTTCTAATAAGCACTTGTGCCTCAGCTGAGGTAGCGTGCACGCATACCTGTGTGTGCACCGACACGAGAGGTAAATGAAACGCAGATTTAGAAACTATGCTCCGACAGCGTCAGCAGTCGCTTTGGGACAGGATGAAAACCCATTACAGCGTCACACCTAGCAAAAGTCAGTTTTGCCCTATAGTACTAACAGGTTCAAAGAGATTTAGTATGGGTGGCGGGCAGGGTCCAGAGCCCACCGCATCCTCCCCGTTGCCCAGCGTTGCCCCCTGATTAGACACTGGGACCGCAGGCCTGAAAATGAATTTTATTCTAAGATGTCAACAGACTCGCCGAGATCAGAGATAGAAGAGTACCAGGGAAAAAGCCCTGTGCAAACACCAGGCCTTTTGCTTCACACAGTCCAAAGATAAGAAATAATCCAATATTAACGTGAGGCAAGCTGGCATTATTGATTTTTATGAACAGGACCTGCAGAAAGCAAAAGCCTCGTGCATCCCAGAAATGACGTTTTCAATTCCATGCCTATAAACCCAGAGACCACTGGTTTTGGTGCTATAAATCCAGTTACTGAAACATCAAGATTCTTAGCCACGCCACAGATAAGCAAAGTACACAAGGAAGAGGAGGGAGCTGGGGTTACAAGCAATCTGCTGGGAATGGCATCTTACCCCAGCACCCATCCCTCTGCTCTGTGTGCCTGGAACACCCAAAAACCTGTGTCCTGAGCCCCCTGAGGGCAATCAGTCCATAAGGGAACTGCCTGGGACAGGGATTTACAGTGAAATCGATGGGCACCCTGTGCCTGCTGAACGCCTCGGGACCTGCCAGCCATTATTTTACCGTATTATTATACCGGCTTATGTTGTGAGGAGGACGTTTGTCCCTCTTTGGGACCATTTACCCTATCAAACAGTGGTGTCTCAGATGCACAAACCACTGGCACCCACCTGCATCACTTCACCCACCTCCCCAGAGCCACCTGACCCACTCGCCCAGGTTTATTTGCTCAGCTCAATGAGCCTTACTGTGTCTGTCAGGGTTGGTGGGTTGTTTTTTTTTGGGTTTTTTTGTTTTTTTTTTTTTTTTTTGAGGTCTGATTTTTGGAGCGTTCAAAAATGCTCCCCCACCCCCTTTCCCCTTTCTGTTTTCCCTCGCAGCAGCTTAGCCAGAGGTTGGGGGTAGGAAACTGCCAGAAAAGCTCCTAACAACCCTCTTTGGAGACAGGGTTTATACACTCAGCTGTCCCTTGTAAACTAAGCCCTGTGTGAGATTTTTTCCCAAACCTTTCAATCCCCCCTCCTTGCCCTCACCCCTCCTGCTTTGCTCACGCTGCAAGTATGCAGAAAAAAATACTTTGATACAAGAATGTCCTTTTGTGCTACAGCAGAGAGGGGGCAAAAGGAAAAATAAAACAACTCAGGCTGCAAAGAGGCAGGGGGGGAGCATCAATACGGCCTCGTCTGTCCTTCCCTGGAGGGCTTTGCCAGACAGGGAAAGGTCCCTCATCCAGACCCAGGTCCCCCAGACTTTGCATCACGGCCAAAAACTTCTTCACCACGGCAGCACAGTCACCACCCTGATCCGTAAGTGGAAGTGACAGCACAGGGGTTTCTGTCGGGATCATTTTCTCTGCAGCCTGTGCATGGGGGGGTTCAAATCACGCCTGAGCGGACAAGGTCAAGGTCTACAAAAGGAGCAGTCCTTGGTGGGCACTACTGATCCGGAGATGGAGCAGGAAAGGGGAGTTTCATGCAGGGTGGGCAGATATTGCTTCTCCGTGGAAGCAGGGATGCTTCATTGGTGCTAACAGGGTGGGATCCCGCTTGTTTTAGCTGGGAAGGGGAACAGTCCTGCTCGCATCCCTCTCTAAGGATCTTGGTGCACTTAGGGAGGGGAGAAGACAGTCACCATCCCCACAGGACCCAGCGTGGCTCAAACAGTTTGGAAAAGGGGAAACACTAAGCATTTACTGGCTTGGAGCAGGATTATTATTTTTTTCTTTTTTTAAAACAACAACAACAAAAACCCTAACCCAAAACAAACAACAACAACAAAAAAAACCCCAAAAAACCACCAGAATTTGCTCTGTTGTGGCCAGAGCGGATGTGTCAGCACAGCAAGTCTCCAGGGTAAAGGATCTCTGGCTCCGGCTGGGACAGACTCACGGCAGAGAAGAGGGTCCCTGCTGACCAGATGTGCATTCTCCACATGCCCAGGAGAAGCAGCTCCTGCTAATTCGGCCGAGCCAGGGAGCTGCTGTCACCTCCCCACCTCGCCAGCCCCAGGCAGGACGAAGCACATGGGATGGCAGCAGGTGCCCCGCTGTGCCAGGGAGCTGGCAGCACCCAGCATTACTCAGAGCATCCTTCACCCAAGCCCAGGTCCCTGTGCCCCACGATGAGCTCAGGGCCAGGTGATGCCACCCCTGGAGCCATCGCGTCACGCGAAGGCATCGCCACTATCGAAGCAGGTGTGAGCCTCCACGCTGGGGTCTCGCTGTCCTCCCCGCTGCTCGCTGACATCTGGGTGACAGACGAGCACCATGACTCCAGCTACGCTGCTTCTCCAGCACAGCCTGGGCCTCGAGCCCGAGAGTTTCGCTCCCTGAGTTAATGGAAATATTATACACATGGAGCTGGCCCCTTCCCAAAGGCACTCCTGCCTTGCAGAGGGAGCCACCCCTCGTGGCGCTCAGCTCCGCAGATGGATGCATTGGAGGGGATGGAGGGAAGAAGGAGCCAAGAACCATTTGACAGGCAGCAGGACACGGCAAAGAGCACTCATCTGTCACCCTCATGGGGGCAGGAAAACAACTGGCCGTCTCCTGCATCCCAGAAAAGCTCTTTCCAAGGTGCTTGGGCAAGATGGAACGCAGGGCTCACCCATCACTTCAGGCACGAGGTGCAAAAGCAGCGGGACTCATCCCTTCCCAGGTTGTCCTGCGCTAAGGTGCCAACCAAGAGAGGTAAAACCCCTGAAGACCCCATGAGTTCAAGCTTTGCGTGGTACAACGAGCCAAAATTCAAGACAGCAGAGGTCAGAATGACATTTCTGCCATCAGAGCATCCCTGATAGCTCTGTGATGCCGGCAGCTGTTTTTATACCACGTGCAATGCCCTGGCCTTCCAGCCCAGCCACGGAGTCCAAACCCAAGGAGGGTCTTGTTTTTATTAAAATGTTTTACATCTTTTACAACCTCTTTGCCAGCTGGACAGCCGCACTCTCAGGGTAATTATATGCATCATTCTAAACATCATCTGAAATGAAAGGACTTCATTTAATTAGGTTATTTAAATGACACGTTTGACGGAAAAAGCCAAGCAGACTTAACAGGATATTTAACGCTCGTGTTAGTTTGCATGCGTACAGAACATTATCTGAAAGCCTTGGAAATTAATGGCAAGACTTCTGTTGACTTCAGGGGCTGTGGACCAGATGTTGGCAAGGAAACGATCAGAGATGATACAGGGAGCTGCCACCTGGAGAGCGCGGGCACCGCTGCTGCGCAGGAGGTTACCGAGGGGGAATTGTCACTTGGTCAGAAGTCTGTGGTTTCTCTCCCCTACAAAAATAGTACTGCAACAAGTTTCATCAAATTGTTTTTTTCCTCCTCCTTTCCTCTGTGTGGAAAAGGAATCGGAAAGAGGCTTTAAAAAGGGAAAATTCCTTCCCTTCAGCAAAACCAAATGTGAAAGCAAGTCTGTTGTTGAAAAGTAAGAAACCTGGTTATGTTGTACCAAAACAAAGAGGTGTAGTTCCGAATCTTTTGACTCCTTACGCCCAAATCTGAAAAGCCTAAACCTAAGTGCATATTTTAAGCCTATTTTAGAAGCATGACAGGAAATTCTTCCAATTTCACTACTCTCTAAAAAACACCCTGCAGGTGCGAAAGGCAGAGGATGCACAGGGCATCCACAGATGGGAAGATACAAACCGAGGAATCACACCGACCAGTACAGCATTATTAAAAATCCCAACAACCACCACCCACTTTGCACAGGCAGGCTGCATTTGACCTTTTCAGATGGTATTACATCCACCCTGCTGGAACACGGCTAACCGAAACAGTTTCTCTTTCTGCGTATGCAAACGTAATCAGTTGAGAGCCAATTCCTATATGCCATGTTCAATATTTTCCCACTGAAACACAGAGCAGCAACTGCAACAGAGAAACAAAGGAAAGAGAAAATACAGAGAAGTGTCCTTGAGAGACAGATAGGAAAGACATCTGTAATGCCAAAATGGGAAATCATTGGAAAATTTTCAGATTTCACTAACTGCGTCAACTGTTTTGAAACATCCTTTTACTTTTTCCTAGCGGATGCTGCTTCTAACAATTCCCAGTTTCTCATCGAGAATGATGAGAAACTAACCTTTCATCTTTTTCCTAGATGCAACCCAAAGTTATCACCATCCGTAACGCAGCACCTGAAGGTCCTAGTGCTGGACCAAGACCCTTCCTGCCGGGCAGCAGAAGGCACCAGGCATCCCTCCGCGATGCCCCTCTGCCCAGGGCAGCGAGCTGTACACGGTGAGCAGCTCCTTCGCTTTTCCCTTGGCCCTTTCCAGCCCTTGGCCCCTTCTGGTTCAGGAGGGCAGCCAAAAATGTCAGCAAGTGAGTCACCAGCAGTGGAAAGACTTGTGCCGCTAAGCCCAGCTCCTGGCCCTGGCTCTTGCAAGTGACACAACCATTTTGGCACTTGGCCCTCGCTCTCTCTTTAACATGTAGATCTATAGCCCCCGTCGCTTTGCTCCAGAGGTCTCTCATCGTGTCACACGCACTCCTGGGTCCCCTTCTCTTCCCACCACTGCAGGACAAATCAGTCGATGGGGCCGAAGGAAGAAAAACAGAGGTGCCTTTTGAAGCTGCAGGAGCTGGTCTTAAATCTTGACACTTCTCGCGACGTGAAAAGCTTTGGGGGTTGGGGGGGGGGCGGGGGAAGAACCAAGCTAAGGAAAGCAGTAAAAGCCTCAAGCTTGTCGGGAAGGTAGCGGGGAGCGTAATGCCCTGGTAATTTCCTGGCCATGAGCAGCACACAGCTGTGGGATCGCCCTTTAAATAGGTATTAAATAGGTAGGGAAGGCGGGAGGCAGCCGAGAGCAAATGGAACGGGAAATATTACACACTCGTCATTAGTAGGTGATCTGTGCAGGGAGGGGTGTGGGCAGGGGAGGGAAAGGGCACGGGCACGACAGCGGTGCTGGGGCTGAGAGCTGGGGGGTGCAGAGACCCCCTAGACTGGGGTGGGCTCTGGCACCTGCCGGCTGCCCTGGGATTTGGACTGGAAGCGCAGCTTGGTGCTAACGGCCGTGACAAGGAGACTCCCGGCGTGCCACACGCTCCCTGTACGAAGACATTTAGGCCCAGATACTTTCCAGTGCATCTTTTCCAAAAGTTAATTTTCATTATCTTCCAGCACGCAGACCCGACGCGATGCACCACCCCACCTCACACTATCTGCTCCCCTGCAGTTTATAACCCCCCTCCCCACCGAGACAACGACTCCCTAACTCCATCGTGCCGGCTTTGGCTGCAGCACCGGCTCTCCCTGGTCCATCTGTGATTGCTCAGGATAATCCGTAAGGGCCGCGCGTTTACACGCGGCAGAACTTTAAGCAAGGAGAAAGTGTTTCCAGCAGATGCGGGAGAGTTTAACGTACCATTTCCAACCCCAGCAGAACCCTGGGGAAACCTGTCCATGGCTTGGACCCTGCCGTGCAGGCGCTTTGGGAGGTCTGTGGGGAGGAAAACAGCCCTGGAAAAAAATAAAAGTCTGAGAAACTGACTGAGTTTGGCTTGGTATGTGGTTGTGCATCAGAGCTGGGTAAATGAAGATCTCAGGAAAAGGTTGGTTTGGCTCAAGCCAAAACAAACTTCTATCCAAAAATGAATAAAGAAACCGAAAACCAGATTCACGAATAGCCTCAGTCCTTTCCCTGCTGTTTCCAAAACTCCACTTCTTTTGGTGAATTAACTTTTTGGACCTCCTACAATGAAACAGCCACTGCCGAATAAGAACAGAGGAACCGAGAGCATGTTCAAATAAACACTCCCCTCGTGTATATTTGAATCTTTCATCATGTACTAAGTCTCTGCGTGGGACTTTTATTTGTATTTGTAAACTGAGATAAAGGTACTCTGAGAGTTTACTTCTTTTCTCTAACATCACACATCCAAGCAAGCAGGAGCACAAACCCCATATGGACCTGTTTACCTTTTCCCCATATTTCTTACTTCAATATCCCCCTGCCCAAAACCACCACCAACAAAGCAAACAAAGGAAACTGAACACAAACAACCTCGTGAGCATGATGCCGGTCTGCCAAAAGTTCCAGGATTCCATCTCCAAATCGAGCCATAAGACTCCAGAAATGACTGCGGGATTGGCAGCAGCGAGGGATTAATCACATTTAATGATACTTTACTTTCCCCCCTCAAATTAATTTCGGTCTTCACGAACCATTTGATTTCAAAACAGGTGAAGAAAACCGGCAGTGAGGTACATCACAAAAATGGGAACTGTCAGGCTCAGTGTAAGCCCAGGTTGTGGAGCGTTAGATCCCCGTTTCCTACAAACACGCCGGCAGCCTGATGGGACGTGGCTTTGAGAGGGGAGAAGTCCCAAGGAATCACCAAAGCGTGTCCATGTCTCTTTGCATCCTAAAATTCAAACTCAGAAAAGACAGTCTGGAAGTGCACTAGGAAGCAGGCGCATCCATATCTCCCAATTTTTCAGTCCAGCATCCCTTGAAAACGCAGACATTACCAAAAGCATCCCAAGAATTTTATCTGGTTATAATTTTACCTGTCAGCAGTGAAACAGGGCACTGGGTTTTTTTGCCCTGACAAACACTTACACTGACAGAGGACAACTGGCCCAAGATGCAGTATACATGCAGACCTATTCCAAGTGCTTCTCACCAGGAGAGGTGATTTCCACCGTTCCCACCTCACCCAGGCTCCCACCAGATGGTTTTTAAGGGAACCCATGGGGCGCTGGCAATGCACAGCCTCCCCGAGCAAAGGGGATGCTGAAGCTCCTCCTGCGACCGACTCCTTTTCTGTCAAATAATGGAACAAGCAAAAAGAACACAGGGAAAAATAATAACCACATTCCTTCAAAAAACTCCTCAAAGGGTTTCCTCGTGAATTATATGCACAGAAAATCATTTGTGTGGGCTCTTATTTTATCAAAACCATCCCACTTCCTATGTCAATAAAGGGCCATTACCGGTTACATGATATTTCTGGCTTGTAACTTGACGTCTTGCCCATATTTCTTTGCACTGGAATCAAAAATGTCTTGTCTGTGAAGCGCAGGTCAAATAATCTGGGCTTTACAGTTGTTGGCAGCCCAGAGATCGTGGGGTGGGTGGGTGGGTTTTCTTTTTCCTTTCTCTTCACAATTGCTCGCTTTCTTAAACCAGTCAACATCTCTGCCTCCGGTTATCTCTTCCCTCCGGTAAAGCAAACCCGCTAACAAACCCCCTGATATTTCACACCACGCATCCAGGACAAGTCTCCATGGGTCGCAGCGGGAGCCAGGGGTGTGGAAACCCAGCCCTAAGCACTCACAGGTATTTTGGGGGGCTGTCAACAAGGAATATAACCAGGGACTTACCAGGTTCCTTGAGTGCTTAACAAAGACCACGAATCCGTCTGAAGCCAGGGTCTCATCCCATCTCAAGCGCCTCCTTCCTCTCTGATACACAAATCCAGAGTCATTTCCCCCAAACCGATGGGATTATGCTAGAACAGGACCATAGGAGAAGGGAAAGAGATACCCTGCCGTGGGATTAATTTTCTGACCGCTTCAGCTCTGCAATAATTTCAGGTCCTAGCTGGCAGCTCCGCATTAGCAGTTTCACTGCCTTGCAGCAACAAACGGGGCTCTCAGGTTTTATTAATTGCACTGTAACTACCTCTGCATTGATGTTGCTCTTTCTAGTGATTTCTTGGTCTCTGGGAGCTGCTGATGCTGTGTTTCTCCTCTCAGGCTATTTGATATCTTGATGTATCTGATTCTCCTCGGCACCTTTCTGTGCTTTTCCCGCTGACTGCGCTCCCTCCCATCGCATTTGTAATTCTTTACCTCTGTGCATCAGCAGTGCAGAGGCTTCCTCTAACTTTCAACCAAAGCCAAAATTGTCCTTGTCCAGCTGGGTCTGCCATGAGTTTTTATTTTAATTTCAAGTCCGTCTCGCTCTGGCAGATGGGGATGAGGCAGATGCTTTGGTGTAGGGCTGCAGCCAGGCTCCACGCTCCCCTCCTTAGCTTAGCAAGCACCATAAGCAGGATCAGATTATAAATTTCTCCAAGTTGTTTTGAATCTGGGGGAGGGGGGGGGGAATGTGCAGAGTACCTGGGATCCCAGCTTGCTGCCTCAGTTTACAGTTTAAGAGAGAAGTAAGGGCCCTTGTGTTTATTTTGCAGCTCTCCAGGGATTCTTCCTGTGCTACATTAAGTGAAAACAGATGAGCTGAATATACTAATACTCTTTGGGACACTGTCTCCAAACCTTTTGGAAGTCAACATTCTTGCAGGAGCAGCTGATTCCCTGAAAGGTGAGGTTATTCCTGATGAATCTCTCCAGGGGAGTAAGAAAAGGGAGGTGGAATTTTTGCACACGCAACCTGGAGCATCCTGGAGATGGCTTTTGGCTGGGCTGTGCTAATAAATAAGGACTAATTTTTGAGAGCATAACTCATGCTGGTGGGAGATAAGAAAGGAATGCAAGTTCCCTCCGAGACCAGCCTAGAAGAGAGTTAGGCTCAGAGATCAGAGCAGAAACCATCGAGTCAACAGCAGAGGCCAGTCACCAATAATAAATCCAGCCTCGGCAGAGCAGACTCCGAATCCGCGAGGATGGAGCGAGGCACCATCCCACCCGGCAGGCAGCAGGAGAGCGGGAGGCATGCCAAACCCTCGGCCAGGAGCAAGAGTTTGGTGTTTGCAACACAAACTCCACTTCAACATTTGTGTCTGTTGTGAAGCTTAATTGCTCCAAGGTGAGGTGACAACCCCTGTGGATGGGAAATGGTGCTAGTCCTTCCAGAAGAGCTTTCAGTGGCACTTGTTTGGGGAATTGTCAGGGGGGAGGAGGGGGTCAGGGCCAAGTGGTTTGAAGCTGGAAGGGGCCCCCAAAAGCCCAGCACTTCCCATGAGAAGCGAGCCTCCTGGCTCCCTCTGCTCTTGCACAACTCCTGCTCTGCCTGCTCCTCATTTACCAAGTGATGGAGGTTCAACCAGCATCTTAAGTGCTCCACTGCCTGAAGACCCTCATATTTCTTCTGACAAGCTAAGTCTTCCTTAAATCTCTCAGTTAAGGGATTGATTCAAAGTATTGTCTGCCTTGGGTCCTGGAGATGTCAGGTAATCTTCATCCCACCACCTCCAGGCTTGCCTACATCATGCTGCTGAAGTACAATCCCCATCCTGATCACTCAGTTATTGAGAAAACCTGGATAATATGAATTATCCTTCTTGCTGTGGTTGCCTAAATCTTCCCCTCTAGCTTCCACCACTACTTCACACTGCAGTTCTGGCCTGCGTGGTTAGCTTGTGCCCCCCATTCACTTATAACAAGGAAATTCTCAAATCCATGACTAAATCACGTCCCCACACACACCATGTGCCTGGTATTCTTTCTGTAATAGAGAAATTAATTGTTAGTAGGGAATCTTGACCCAAACTCCATCATCTGAACAGTCTAAAACTTGGAAAATTCTTAAGTGTCTGTCCTGACCTTTTCAAACCGAATCAAATCTGGGGTTTAATGGAATTTAGGTCTCCCAATCCGAGGTATTCACTCAAAAGCCTGCCAAATTCCAAACCCCATCCAATCCACAGGTGGAACAAAAGCCATTCTGCAGGATGTTTCCCATTCCTCGTGCTTTTCCACAGAACCCCTGTTCCCGGTTGCCGGGGGCTGTGTAGACATCTCCCTCTCCTCATCTGTCGCGACATTTTTTTGGCAGCCAAGCCTTCGCTGCGGCAGGAGAAATGGGCTGACAAAACTCCCAGCACAGCCTGGTCTCTTCCTGCCGTTTCAGGACGCTTACTGGTTTCACTCCTGCTGCTCTGTGCCGTGTAATGTCACTGCAGCCTGGTGACATCATGGTCAGGGATTATGAAATACTCTTCCCAGCTGGCCAGGCGGGGCATGACAGCAAAGAAACACAGATGACGTGGGTAGAAATAAGCGACAACTACACCACATGGCAGCAATCCTGCTGCTGGTACCGCTGTGAATCCCACCAGCTACAGTAGAGCATCCTCACTTAACTGATGCATTCATCCAGCATCCGAGCACGCCACTTTGGTACAGGACCATGGAAAACAGCTGGATCTTATCTCTTGCCTTTGCTATCAGGTGTGGTGCAGACTTGCTGCAGCAAAGCAGCGGCTTGGCAATGCTGGAGGGGCCAGTGGCTTGTCTTGTTGGATGCTTCTTTCTTGCTCCACATGGAAGATGTTTCTCTCAACTGCTTCTAGGATCCTGCCCAACATCTAATAAGGGCTTGTTGACACAGGACACTAAGGAATAGTCATCTGAATCTTGCTGGATTGCATTAGCTTAATGGAATCAAACTCCTGTGTGGTGTTATGTTCAAATCTTCATTTGCTTTGGGAAGCCTGGGGTCTGCAGAGTCCTCTCATGTGCTCCGACTCTCTCTTGGATTAACACTTTCAGTTAACTCAGAAAAAGCTTTCTGAAAGTTTTGGCACAGGCAGGCCAAGATCTTTGCTTCCTTCACACAGCGATAGAGACGGCAGGACACGCGAGGACAGTGCTAATCGTGCCAGGACAGGCTCCCTCCCCAGCCACGACTTCTCTCCGATGGGAGCAGGACTGAGCTGCAGTGGAGCCAGAGGGTCCAGTCCCAATTTAAAACTGGACACAGGGAAGACAGCGGAAAGATGGTGCCGCTCCAGAGGACTCACACTTGTGCAAGGAGCAAAGGGCTGGGGCCTGCGTTTTCCTCCTGCTCCCCTAATCTCTCTGTACTGGGACAGAGGAAAGGGACACCACAGACCTCTGGAAAAGGGGAGCTGAAGCCCAGCTTTCCCCCCAGATCAGACCATGTTCCTGGAGCGCTCGCTGCACCTGCTCTGTATTTATAGATCACTAGTGGGAAAAAGTCAAGGCGATGAGACTGTGGAGAAAATGGGGTGGGAAAATCCGATCTCAGCTATGCAACACTGCATTCTTCTACAAGCATATTAAATAAAATCTTCTATATTAAACCAAAGCCACATTGCTGAAATCCTAAGGGGCTAATCCAGTTTCCTATCTAATCCCGCATCTCCCCAGTGCATCTCCTAACAGGCTCTCAGAGACGTGCTCCAAGTAAATGGAAAAACGTGAAAAAATTTCACAGCAATCCTTTAGCCTGCGTGTCTTAGAAATTATAAAGGAACACTTCCTTGGAAGTGAGACATTTGGGGCTTTGCTGGGGCTTTTTACAGATCAGGAAACATGCTGTTGTGAGACAGTTACCCAGTGTACTGTCAAATTGGCAAAGACAGGCAGTTCTGCCACAGCAGGCACTGTGAAATCTGTTTCTGGAATGGGGATGCACGTATTCATGGAAGCCACGGCACCTACAAAGCTAATAAACAGGAGCTGCAGCATCGGCTTCCCCGTTTATTGGCAACCTCCCCCTCTGCTCAACACACAGTAATTGCTCTAGACTCAGTAACGAACTTGTAGGAACGGCTTGTTTCAGTAGAAGCCCCAGTTTCAGAGCAATGGGCTGCTTCTGGGGGGCTGAGCTCCCAGCAGTGACCCTCTGGAGCCAGGTCTTGCAAGCCATCCGTCAGCACGTCCCGACCGACAGAACCATCACCCGCACCGTGAGCGCCGTGAGGCATGTCTCTCTGTACGACAGCATAGGAGGAACAGCCTCGTGGAAGAAGGGAAGGAGGATTTCTTGGGGCACACATCACTTGAAGCATACCCTGGGCTCAACAGTCTTCCCACTTTTCAATCCACCTTGCTAATAATTCCAGTGGGACAGTGCCAACGTGACTGAGGACCCAGCTCAGCCGGTTACCCGGACTCTGACACCTCCAAAGTCATTTTTTCCAAAGCCCGTTTTCCCCATTCACCACCCCACTATAAAAGAAAAAAACCAAACCCCAAAAAACACAACACCAAAAACCCCACACAACCTGCAAACACCCACCATTAAAAACCTGCTGGAACACACTGGGGTTTGTAGCAGCAAACACCAGCCAACGTGACAGAGACATCACCAAATAGCTATGCAAAGAGCTCTATTTTTAAACCTTCGCCTTGGCTACCTATGAACTCCTTTTCTCCTGGGACGAGGCGCAGAGATTCCTCTCAGTTTGCAGAAAGCACCAGGCGCGATTTTCCTGCCTTTTAACCTTTACGATTTGTTTTTATCTCCAGGAGGGAGAGCTGCACCCCCTGGACTCGGTTTCAAGGCCCGGCTGCGTTAGTTTTGGACAGGTCCTGAGCTGTTTCATACTTTGCACTGGCACGGACTTGTTATACCAGCTGCTTAATAACAACACACCTGTATGCAAGCTGGGGCTGGGGGCTGCAAAGTAACCGAGCAGCGGTCTTAATTATCGCAGGGTGACATGGTGATGTCGGCATGACCTCATGGTTTATTTTAGCCAGATGATCTGATGCGATGAAGAGCACGTGTTTTCTCAGCTGTCCACGGCCTCTCCAGGAGAGCAGAGTGACCCGTGGGCTAAACCTCTGGTCTGGAGGTGGACACCTGGATGGAGGAACCGGAGCTGCTCACCCATCCTTAATAAAGCTGCATCTCTTCTTCCCTGTTGACGTATAATCAATTTTCCTCTTGGAAAGTCTTACTGAAAGTGGTTTGGGGTTTGGTTTGGCTTTCAAAACTGATGAAAAGAATTTAATTCTCTCGTTTGGAAATCTGTGCCTCGCTACGGCTGCCTACAACGGGCCAGGAAGCTACAAACCCAATGGCATCCACATAAAGACTGGGAAAACATCTCTGCGGCAAGCTGAAGGCTCGTGCAGGAAAATATGAGACGCATTTATGTAATAATTATAACTCACACTCGCACAGAGCCTTTCAGCAGGGGATTAAAAAGCACTTTGCGAACATTATCGACCACTACTCTTCTACGAGGTAGGTATGATTCCTCCTTTCTCTGCAGGAGGACTCAAGGCAGAGAGAGGGGTTTGTCCAGCCCGTCTTTTGAGAAGGCAACCTGCACATTCAGATGCTAAACCTGAAATCACAGGAAGCCTGATGTCCCCGCTGGACTCGGTGCCTGCATTTCAAGGGTGACAGCTTGTGTTGTGATGAACAGTATCCTCACAAGCCAGCTCTAAAATGTTTTGAGAAAGGCAACTAAGGGGCTTAGGCACAAATAGCGGTGGCTGCTTTCACTGATCAGACACTTGAAAGTGAAGACTAGAGTCCAGAAGCTTAATTACCAAAGCTTGGGTATAAATGCATTATTTCAGTGTTGTTACTGTGCTAGCTAGGAGAAAACCACCACCTTTTTTTTCAACCTTCATGCTTTAGGGAATAATCAGATGCACCGTGGAGCACAGTTCACCCCATCTTCATTAATGGTTGAGTTTGCCAATAAGATGAATAGAGTTCTGCTCTTCCCCCAAAACTTAACTACTGAACTGGAAGACACCAAGCCACACTGGAGGCAAAAAGAACTTGGAATCGACCCACTTACAACACTAGAAGATCAGTTCCTTCCTCTTCCTTTGCAAGTAGGACTTAAGTCAGCACAACGCGGAAACCAGGAGCTGCCAACATGAGAAAAAGGAGTTGCGACCGTGCTCCCAAGCCATCTCCTAGAGCCACAGTCACATCACGGCACAGGGGTTTTGAAAAGGTCCAATATGTGCCCTGGAGAAACGTTTATTTACAGACTGCTCCTGGAAACCTCGAAAGGCCATGGGAAATCTGACATTAAAACACGTTACGGCCAAGAGGAAAGGTGGCCCAGAGCTTGCTGCAAGGGTTAATTCACTAGCCCTGCTCTTAATACAAACATCTACAGACCTCAATTATGCTACCCACGTTTTAAAAGGACTGTAAAACATATATTACATTGGCAAGATAGTCAAAAGCACCCCTGAGACCTGTGCTCTGAACTCCTTGAAGAGGTTTTACTTGATTTTATTTTTATTTTTCAGTTGGGTTTGGTTTGTTGGTGGTTTTGTTTGGTTTCTTTCTTTTTTTTTTTTTTTTTACTTATCCAATACATCTACATTATTGCAAGGCATGTGCATAAGCACTGGGAGATTAAAGATCTTCTATTTGCAAGTACTCTACCTATATAAATAGATCACACTGGACCAGAGGTATCATTTTCAGAATACTTGAGTATCTGTCATCCACCTCCCACTGACTGCCAGCACAGCATCCACTCCCAAGTCCCTAAAGCCGTGCTGAAATGAAAGCGTGGACACCCAACTCGACAGATGCTTTTGAAAGCTTTGCTCTCCACCGCTCCAACCTCAGTGTTTTTCCCCAATTTCAGCACAGCCGCTCCTCAGGCATGCGAAGTAGCCTTGAAATGTGCCCGTATTCAGGAAAGTAACCGTGTAAAAATGACACCTCGTTACCACAAAACATCTGCCCCGCGTGTTTCTGGTGAGTCACATTCGCTCCGTTTACAAAGCAGAAACACAAACACGTGTTTTTACTCCTCTGACCAACCCTGTGCCAGCGCAACTTGGGAAAAGCCCGTGAGGGTCTCCTCTGCCTCACACTGTCATCGCAAAACGACATGGTACCAAAACAGCCTCCGGGGGGGGGGGGG
>JAVJGJ010000036.1:3752874-3796954 GCA_035590215.1 Microhierax caerulescens | reverse complement strand
CCACCGGCCCCCCCCCCCCCCAGCACCCCTGGCTCTAACAGATGCTCTCAGTTCTTTTATGGGTAGGGAGACAGGCGCTGGGGTCCAAAAGGAGATTCAAAATAGCTTTTTATAATATTCAAACGCCGATGTCCACAGCAATAGGGGTTGCAAAACTTCAGGTGCTCTTCATGTGACAGTCACCTTCCTGAATCTGCAGCCCCAAAGTATCACGGCTTGAGTTAATAGCGTGTTCTTGCATCGAATTAAGTGTAAACAATACACAAAGAGCCCTGTCGATCTGCTTTGGGAGCGGCTACTATCGCTGCCACTTATTGGAAACTGAGGCACAAACCCACGAAGAGCAGATGTCCCGCTGAAATTTAAGACACAGAAGTATTGAGTGATGTCAAAATACAGACTTAAACCTACACACAGGCGCTCCTGCTTGAGCAGAAGGCACAGCCATTTCAATTTAAGGGCAAACAAACTCCAAGAGTCTCTTAACCCAAACTGCCTGAAAAAAACATGTTTTCCTGCACTGCGATGCAGCTGAACAAGCTCTAACCCCTCCCCAAATCAGGGAATAAAATGATTAATGGTAATCAGAAACCAAACTATTCCCCATCCGCACCCCCAGCACCTCGGTAACTTCAGAAGGACTGTCTGGGTAAAACACAGCAGCACAGCACAGCTCGTAGAACAAACCACCTTCCCTGAGCTTAACCCCCACCTCGGAGAGACCGCGAGAGCGGGCTCGGTGGCACGCATCGCTTTCGGTGAAGCTGGGAGGTCTGCAAGGGGAACAGACACTCAAATTACGACTAGAGTAACCCAGGTGTTTCTAAACCTCTGTGTAACACAGAGCCGAGGGCTGGACACAGACGTGCAGCAATAGAGGTGTTACGGGTCGGACCCACCTTGCAGCGATGTCTCGGCCACTGCTTGCTACCAGCACTCACGCTGCAAGGCGGCAGTCGAGCAGATGAGAGACCCTCTGCTCCAGTTTTCAGTCATCTGGGATCATTTCATATCATTTCATATCATACTATACTATACTATACTATACTATATTATACTATACTATATTATACTATACTATATTATACTATATTATTATAAATGCACACAAAGCGCCTGCTTCGCTCCAAGATGCTTTTCTCAGACGATGCCAGGAACTCCAACATCCTAGGGAAAACCTCAAGAAGTAAGTTTTGTTCCGACAAAATACCCAGGACCCGCAGAACCTGACACAGCAAGCCCTGGTCGGCGCATCCTCAAACGCTCTGCTGAAAACGAGCCTTAAAGAAACTTTTCGGGCGCAGTCACCAGAGCACCAGCACTGCAGCATTTTGTCACAGCTTAACACATCAGGTCGGGTCTTAGTGAAGAGAAAACACACCCCTGGTGTCCCCCCCCTCAACACCCTGCAAAGGCGCCGGTGCAGTCCTGCCTTCCAGTCACCACCAGCATCACCCCAAGGGCAAGTTTGAGGCAGTTTTTCAGCCTGAAAAGGACCGTAGCTGGAACTCAGAGGTTCTAACCTACACTTCATCACCCGTTTCTGATTTTGACCCTTCCTAATTTTGCACCCTGTTCCACTTGCCACGGAGGGTGGTCACACAACCTCTGAGTTTTGATGGTATCCAGAGGCCAGCCGAGATCATGCTTTGGCATCTACGTACAGCCTGCTCTGGCGAAAAACGGCATGTAGGGCACAAGCTCTGATTGGGAAAAGCTGTTTCACAATGAAATGCAATTACAGGACAACTGGTGGATTCTGCCAGGAAGAGTTTATTCTGGGCTTTTTCAAAACAATTCTAAACCAGAAAAATTGCATGATTTTTATTGCTGGTGAAAGGTGCTGGATTTGCACTCGGAGGAAGCACAGTATTGTGAAATGAACTGGGGAGAACTGATTTCCCTATCTGATGAACTTTTGCAGTATCCCGAATTTCTTCACATCCACATCACAGTACCAAGAACTCAGAACTATCTTTTTTTTTTTTTTTTAAAAAAAGGATTTTACATTAGCTTTGATATCAAAGTTATCAGCTTCTGACTGTAAATGAGAATATCTGACTTGAGTTGTCAGAATTCAAGTGTTCATATTTCTCTCCTAAGATTGCTCAGTAGAAAAACATCAAGTTTCCTATAGGAATTGTCAGGGACTGAGAAACATTTAAGCCAAATCCCTCTAGAAGAGGCTACTAATCAGCATGGTAAGCAAACCTCAGCAGGGGTTGGATCCTAATTGTACATCTGCAGATGAGCACATCACGAAGGACAACTCACTCGTGGCTTACATTGCCTTCCCACCTCCAATGGTGTAATGGTTTGTGGTACTGTCCCGTAAGCTGTTCAGCAAGCCATCTGGGTTTAAACACCCACCACCCCACCAGTAAAAGGGCGTCTGCTTTTGGATAATTTTGGAAAAATCGGAGAAAGGAAGCAAACCTCTGCGCTGATCGTGGTAGATAATGACTGAGAGGAAGGAGGGGTAGAGATAACCTCTAAATCCAAGTCCCCTTTAGCTAAAGCATCACTGACTGCAGCTTCAGAGCCTGCAACAGCTTCAGCTGACAGCTCTAACAAATCAGGGCACACGCAGGCATTTTGCTTGCCCTTCCATTACAGAGGCAAAAAAGCATAATATCAGCAAAGAAGAATCCTCTGCTATGGGAAAGAAAAAACCAAAAACCCAAACACCCCACGTTCTGCTGCTTTCAACAAAGTCCCCATTGCAGGGTCTCTGCGGTCCCTTCTCCAACACCCATCGTGTTAGTCAACACGAGCACAGATCAGGCACGGGGATCTATGGTTTCAAAGCAAACACACAAAGCTGGCGTTGCTTTACCGCATCGGACAATGTTCCCTCCATCATTTATCTTGGCCAGTGACGAACTTGCACTCTTGATTAATTTTGTTTAGGGGAGCGGCAGCGAATTCCAGGCCACACTGCTCTGACGGGACATGCGGATGGAAACCATCCCTGCTGAGCACGCAAAGGCTGCTAGGAAGTCTTCTTCAGAGAGGTCCCCAGAACTGCTGAGCCCTTCCCAGGGTGCAGCTGGTTGCACCAAAGCTTTAGCATCACCCGACAAAAGCCGTGCTTGCAGAGAAGAGGGCTGGGAAAGAGTTTAGGCGGTGCCAGGATGCAATCGTTCCAAAGAACTCAGAAACCACAAAATAACTTCCCCAGTCATGTACAAAAACAATCATTTTGGAAAAGCCTCCTGTGAGTACATATACTCATTTACACTCTGTTGTTATTACTATACATGTTATTCTCCATTGGTGATGAAATCCATATGTCTGCTTTTCCCTTCGTTCTTTCTACATTACTATCTGAGGCTTTGATTTATTTCCTGGCTTTCTAAATTGATTATTCAGAGCCATAGAGGAGGGAAAACATGATACTAGAGACCCAGAGACAAAGTCATAAGCAAAAACAAAGGGGAGGAAAAAAAGAAAGAAAAAAAAAGGCTACCACAGTGCCAAGTATCACACATCTGTAGTGTCTCTCCACAGAGGTGGGGGGAAAACATCGAGCTGTTCTCCGAAATGAAACAGACAGGGATTTATTGCAAAAACTACGGTAAACTAAACTTATTGGGCAAGGGTTAAGAAACTAAGGACCCAATCTTATAAACACTAAAGCACATACTTAACTTGATTTCAACATCAAAGGCTACTCACGTGAGTAAAGTTATTGAGCAAGTGTTTGCAGGGCACGAGGGGTTAGCGTTACAGTCATAAAAGTCTGAAAAGGCTGGGATAGAGAGCGCAAATAAGCAAGGATTAAAAATAACCAAAATAGAGAAAGCTGGCAAGGAACTCTTGGCAGCTAAAATAATAATAGTAAAAACCCCACATAAATTAAAACATTGTTAACATGATGTATGTGAGGGATCCTCAAGCTGTTTGTTTGCCAGACTGAGCGATGAGATGGTCTTGCTGTTGGGACCTTTGTTCCTTATCACCCCTCTTACTGCACGTCTGAAAATCAGAGCCTCGAGTATGAGAAAACAGCTTTAGTTGCTTAAATCTTCTCACCCAAGTAGGACAGCTGGCAGTGCAGGACGACAGCAAGAGCAGCACTCATGGATGAACCTTCCCAGTGGGACCTTCTCTTCCTTGATGCGTTGTCCCTGCTGTAACAGCGCCCGGTGCCAGCACGTAGGCGGAGGTTGTTTAAAGCAAAGACATCTTACCTACGTTGCAAAAGCCAAGCTGGCCACCAGCCCTAGCACTTTTGTGTCACCAGTAGAGCACCTGCAAGCTCCTGTTGTAGCTAAGGACCAAACGTCAGCCCACCCCCAGGAACCTCAGCCGCAGGGGCCATGCTCCCTGCAGAGCCGTACAGAGCAGGTCTCACCAAGCAAGCTTTAAATGTTCCTGCAGATACCACAACACGGCCACCACGGGCCACCCTGCCCTTAGAGGGGCCAGTTGGCATCTTCTAGAAAGCCTCAGGAAAAGAATAAGTTGTAGAACGTTTATTATGGTACAAAATTGCACTTTGTAATGGTGGGCTCCTGCCTACTTCTATAGGCGGCTGTCTCCAGCAGAAGAAAAGCCTCACCCGTTATTCTGCCCTCATCCGACTCCTGCCAGCTCAGAACAAGAGTAACACTATGAAACGGCAAGCTCAAGCTGGAAAAAGTTAAAGACAGCAAGAAAGCGAGGAAAAACCCACTCACCCACAACTCGCAAGTTTCCTGTGGGAAAATTAGAACTTTTTCGGTGGAAGGCTGTCAAAAAAGAGATTTTTCCCATAACTAACTTTCTTTCAGGGGAAATGCTGGAGTTGCAGCCAGTTCTACTCTAAGGCTCTTAGCTTTCCAGTATTAGGCTGGGAATATAATAAAAATAAGCTTCTTTGGAAGAGTGCTGGTATTTCTAGTTCCTAATAGAGCTGATTTTAGGACCAGCATGAACAGTGATTAGTAGTTTTTAGAAAACTGTCAATGGGAGATACAGCAGCGCAGATTAAAAATGTCAGTAGGAGCTCTGGAGCAGTTTAGCTCCCGTTCCTTTCTCCAAGCTATTTCCTTTGCTATATTTCTCCGAGACAAATTATTAATAATTCTCAGAGATGAGGAAGCTTTTGTAGCTGTCTTGGCTGTTCAATGTCCACTTTGAGCATGGTCTACCACATTCTGGCCGAGAAGCTTGATCACTTTGCTTCTTCAAGCACCTTTTCCTCCGCACCGCTCCCTTTGCTCAGCTATAAACACCTACCCCAAACCACTCAGCAACCAGATGTCCAAAAAACCCAACCCTGATGTACAAGCCCCCTCTTAGGGGAAGTGGTGGGAGCTGCTCACTGTTCTGGCTGCCGGCAGCAATCGCTTTCCTTAAAGCATCCTTCCTCCTTTACCCCGTTTCAGGTTGGGGTGAGGTCCCACCAACTCCACGTCGGGCTGGGAGGGTTCTGCTGCTGACCCCTCAGAGCAGATGTGCAGAAAAGGCACATCAGCCATTGCTCCTTCTGGGCTCCGCTCCTCCACCAACTGCTGAACAAGGCAGCAAGTCTCATTTTAAGTATTTAAGGCAGTTAAGGGACAAAGTGCTCACAGCTCAGAATCGAGAGGACAGCCCTTTTCTATTCCTCCCACAGCACGCTGACAGTGGGGGTTGACAAGAGATTCCCATATTTTAAGGAAAGTCACATCACTGTGCTCTAGGAATTTCATCGAGCGACTCTTGTAGACATTCCTCGCCACATTTGTTCACTGGAAAAAGCTAACAAAAAAATAAGAGTGGAAGAAAGCAGAGCTGGCCACAAGAAGAAGTTAGGGGTCTGTTAAACGCAAAACCTTGCTTTCCTGGAATGGCTGAAATGACAATCCCCTAACACTGCACTCCAGTAAAACCCAAGACATGTTTGCTACAGCAGCTGCTCTCAGACAGTCGATATCTAGGGACTAGATCAGCACAAACTACATGCAACAAGGAACGCAGCGCATTTTTATCCCCAACTTCTTCCAGCAACCATTAACTTCCTTCCTCCACTCTTGAACTGTCTGGGTTTTCAGCATTTGGTACCATATCCCATACTCGGAATTGGCAGGAAGATTAAAGAAGTCTGTAGCTCTTGTCTTCACGAAGCATTGCAAAGGGATCATGTCATGGTTAATCCCTCCCCCACCACCTATCACTTATTATTACAAGAAAACTAAATTGCCTTGGAACCAGGAAAGTCTTTTTATTTCATCTTAAGATTGTCTCCGCTTACAATCTGCAGTGTAACGTTAAACCTCTCTCTCCACCAAACGCTAGCCCCGCTGGGCATCTGATCTCACCAGCGAGGAACCGTCCTACCAGAGCCACGGAAGCGCCGGCAGACAGAAATACAGGATCCAGACTTCAGCTCCATGGGACAAGGAGACTACCTTGTGTTCTGATAAGACACAGCAGGAGGAAGAAAGAGCCTTCGGGATTTTCAAGAGTCGGTGAAGCCTTACAGCTGGATGAGAGCAGGCAAACACAAGGCTCGAAGAGAATACACCTCTTCCCTTGGAGATACCATCTGGGCCAGTAAACAGTAACCTGAGAGGGGCTGTGGTTACTGAGCAGAGCTAGATAACACCCTTATATCATCACCCAGCCCTAGACCCACCCTTCTCCAATCACTTCCCCAGAAGTCTAACCTTTTTCCAGGCATTGCTTCATTTTTTTTTGCAGAAAAGTTTGCCTGCCGTTGCCCTGTGCATCGTTTGTTGCAATTCACTTTGTACCCACGCTGATGGCAGCATCTTCTCTGCTCCTTAATTAGTCGTGGCCATTTGCAGACACCCCAAAAGAAACCCTGCAGCATCCCTTTGCTCCTTTAACCTCTACAGGCATAAAGCAGATGGCATAAAGCGGTGTTAAAGTTTCCCAACACTTACCAAGGGAAGAACACGACTAGATACAAGCTTGGAATAACTAGAGGGAACCTATTTGCCTCTCTGTTGCAATGCAGAGGCATGAGCGGACCCCAGAGACCCTGACTCCCAGCCCCGCGGTCTGTCCAGCCTGGGAATACCATAATTTTGCCTGCTCCATGGCTTCTTGCCACACATAAAAGCGATCATGCTTCAGGGGCTGCGCTTTCTTCCCATAGATGAGCTGCCTCTGCACATTCCCAAACAAAGCATTACACTATGTGAAAAGAAGGCACAAGCCCTGCAAAGCCCATCCCGCTGGCTAAGACAGGAAATATCTCCCATCATCTCAGCTAATCCTCCACCAATACAATGAGAAATGATGTCCAACAGCCGCCAAAAGATTATTAAGGGAAGAACAAAAATACTGCACCGCCCATTGCAACAGAGCCAAGGGCAATAAAAGGGGAAATACAAAGTGCAGCCAATGGCTGGGGGGAGGAGGGGGCGAGGAGAAGCAGCAAACAGCAGGTAATGCCTTCAGCAAAGCCCCCGTGTTGGAGTACAGGTGGTTTGAGGACGTAACAGCTTAACCCCAGCTTCCCAGGAGGCAGTATCATCCTCACCAACGCATCTGTTTTGCTGGAAAACACGCTTACGCTCCTGATGAGTTGACAGATACACAGGATAGAGCAAGAGGATGCACTGATGTTAAAATAGGAGCAGGCTGAGTGTGCAAAATTGCCAGATACAAGCCAGGTAACCAGAAAGGTCTCCCTGGCCACGGACACTCGGGTAACACCATGTTTCACAGCAACGTGCCAGCTTGACATCGCATTTGGAGCGCTCAACAGCTTCTCCCCTTCGGTTCGACTATCGTGAAAGGGCACACAGGCTGCGGCTCGCATTTACGGTACACCCCGAGACCTGCCTCCAGCTAACACAGAGCTAGCTTCTTCAACAGAGCAGCTTTAGCTGCCAAAATGCAAATAAAATAGCCATTTGCAAATATTTTGCTAATTACTGTCAGCAAGCTGAAGCTGCTTACGTATTTCAGCACGGAGATATCAAGAGCTCTGGGTTACCTGGGATAATCGTGCATGACTGGGCATTAGCAAGACAGTTACTTTTAGAGTACGGTATTTGGATGCTCGGGACAAAATTCTTGCAGTATTGCCTTACTGCTCCTCTCACTGGTACTCAAGAAGGTCTGTGAAATTAAACAAGCCATTTGGATGGATAGCACTGGGGGAAACTTGGCATCCGCTTCAATACCAGCCTCCAAAAAGCATTTCCCAGGTTGAGTAACTTGTTTTTAAAGGCAGTATTCCTTGAGATTTTTGTTTTGTTTTGTTTTCTAACAAGTACATTTCAAGCAAATAGACTTAACTCTTGCAGAAGCAGCATCGACAAACCACCAGCCCTTTGCTCCCTCTTGGAGAAAGAAAATCCTCCACCTGTAGTGTTGTTTTTAGAGCTCACATATCAGTCCCATCCTGCTGCTGCCACAGGAAATCTTACTTTGGGGAATCGATCAAGGGCAAAAAAAAACCCCCAACTCTCCCACCAAGAAGGTTGAGATTTGATTTATTTTTTCTTTCCATGGGACAAGAATAATAAACCCCTCTAGTCTGGGGCTTGAATTCACACTTTCAGTTCAAAGCAGTGCTTTGAAGTCTTGTGTTTTTCATGTTTTATCTTTAAAACATCCATGTTGTCAAGTCCACCCTTACCATTCAGATATTCTATTTGACCTTTTCAACATTTGCTCTCTTCTTATGAGCAAACCTTGCGCACCATCTGACTGCCACGCCACCCCCACAGCCAAGGACGCTCCTTAGGTGACAGCGCCCAGCAATGCCACACAGTGAGGGGCTTTAGCCTGAACCACCTGCACAGCTCTTAGCAACAGAAAATATAAAAAACTGCATAATTTCCCCCCCCCCAGCTTGCAGACACTCCCAGATACCCTTGCACACCTAATATTTCATCAGCTCTTTTATATCTATGCTGATTTACACCTATCTTCCTTTAGTCCGCGATTCCTCCCCCGCCACAGGGCAGAGCTGGGATTCAGAGGAGCATCACGCTCTGCAGTGGTTTGCAGCGAGAGAGCGGCGCCTCTTGCCAATCCGCAACAGCTGAAACCAGACTTAATCCCCTATATAAACAAAGGCCTGGGAAACAAACATACTTGGTTTTAATTTGTTGTTTGCTTACATTTTTGATAATGAACATAGAGATGCTGGCACCTCACAGAGCACAGTCTCTCCCTGGTGAGCTTCTCATTGCTATCTCTCATTTCTACGCAGTGTTATTAACTCATCTCCTCATTTCGGGGAACAGTTTTCTTTGGTGGGCTGGAGAGACTCCTGTTCTGCTTCACAACACCACCAGGTATTCATACTGCAATGTCCCAAAACATTTGGGAACACCTATGGAGAAGTTTGGGCTCAGAGATGCTGGGCAAGACAGCATCAAGAAATTATGATCTATGGAGTTGGCATAAATCCTGCACACCAGCCCTTAAAGCAACGCCTGGTTCTCAGCTGACTGCCCCGGCAATCTTCACCCATCCAGACTTGAAGGCAAACGAGCACAGTGCACTCAGTTTTGCTGTCAGATGCTTGGAGAAGCCCTTGGGGAGACCCAGGGACCGACCGTCTTTGTGCACAATAAGCGCCTGGGTCTCATCTGCAGCCAGGCTGAGCTCCCGTTGATTACTGAAAATCAGGCCGTTTCATTACAGTTCAGCAAAACGCATGAATAGTGATAAAGTCTGACCGGGCCCCCTCAGTGGCACCACAATTACAGTAATGACGATAATAAAAAGAGGATGTTCCCTCCCAGAAAGTTTATAGTCTGAAGAGACAGCCAGACAAGACCGGAGCAAAGGATTATCATTATCACTCGTTTTTGTGACTCAGAGGGGTTTACCCAGAAGTCACACAGACTGGGAAGGAGTTCAGCATCCTAATTCCCACACCCATACCTCCCACGTGCCGTACTTCAGCAGCTCTTCTCCCTACACCTTCCCCACTAGCGGGACCATCCAGGTTTGGAGCCTACAGCTATCTTTTAGAGGGAAGAGCCCTGCTGCTACTCGTGTAATTATCAAATCCTCCAGTTTCATCAATACCCAAGGCACCTGACATCAAAAAAAAAAAAAAAAGTCTGGTTTATGAGAACCCCCAGCTCAGACATCTTAATTTGTGCACACAGGACGCTGCAAAGTGTTCTATGACACATCATTAAAATCCTATGGGAACGCTGAAATGATTACACTAAAACTGAAACACCCAACACCTTCCAGGAAATCTTAAAGGTGTTTCCTTAAACATACTCAACAAATCCTTTGCAACAGAGAGTGACCTATTCCGGTGTTTCAGTATTATATTCCCACTGTGGACCTACTGCCAAATTTTCCACATGAGTAATACTGAGTAGGTGGCACAGAAGGAATCACATCCTCGCTTCTCATCGGGCTTGATATTTGCCACAGGCTCCAAACTGAAAGAGCGAGGTGGGGGGGCCCCGATTCCCACCTCTGCTGTGCCACTGAAGTCACCCACCCTCCAACGAGGTGCTTGAGCAAAGTGGAGCCTGCACGCTAGTCCTGATGCTTTGGGTGCTACTGAGTAACCTCATTGCTTGGGTCCGGTCCGAGTCCACATCCCACAGAACTGTATCCTCACCTAAAAGCTGCCGTCACCGTTAAGCAGAATCATTTTCTCCTGGATGACTTCAGAGCGTGGTTTCCAGTGGAGGTTGCTCCCTAGTCAATGTCAGAGTTGTTCCAGGGATTGCAGCAGTGAAATCAAGTTTGCTGCGTGGGGATGGCTTTTATTCAAAAGCCTGACGATTGCCCTCCTCATGCAGAAGCTTCACCCATTCAAAGCTCCCAGGGGAGTCAGCAGAGGGAGGGAAGGTGCCAGCAGGCAGCGCACACCTTTGGTATTCACCACGGCTCCCTGAAGGTGCTTGGAAGTCTACAGAGTCCAAGACACGCATTTTCCTGACACCGGAGTGTCTATGTACACGCAGTGCACTTAAAGATCAACCCCCACCATCCCAGCCTACGCTGGCAACCCCTACACGTGACAGCTGACGGCATGCTAATGCACAGTTTGAAGACTTGCAAGAGCCCTGTTTATACATCCCAGCATGATACTTGCCTTTTTATTTGCAATAGAAAGCCACAGGAGACCCAGGCCTAGGTCAACTCCAAACCCTCCCAGGCAGAGCTGTTGGCTGGCCAGCCTTTCTTCCTCCCCTATTTACGCACCTGGTGATTTATGTGCAAGCCTTGTCCATGACAAATTATATCCAGGGCTTGTTCCCCACCCAGAAGGGAGGGTGTTCCTCTCCACTGCGACAGTCGCCTCAAATGCTAATCTCATCCTCCGGCAGGCTCGCAGCACCTCCCTGACCGGCAGCCCTGACACACGTATTCCCTCTTCTATCATCCAGAACCTGAGGGATTATGAAACACTTTGGGTTTGAGTGGTTTTTTTCAGGCCTGGCAAAATCTCACTTAATAAAGCTTGCTGTTTTGGCAGCGAACCATTAACAACTGTTCTGTGTCTGGTTTTCTCCTGCTTACATCTACCTTTTAGCAGCAGCCTCCAGACCACGTTTCCCAAGTTAGAGAAAGGTCCACAACACGGTGCCAACAACCTTCAAGTTGAAGATATACAAGTTTACTCTTCCCCATCCTCATATCTGGTTACCCATCAGGAAAGGCAATTAAATTACCTGGTTGAGGATAAATCACCAGTAATAGCCATTATTCCTTGACATTTACTTGTTTTCTTCCATGTCACAACAAGTACTTAAGTAAATATCAGGCAAACAGCTACATAATTCAAGCATTCCATTTCAAAAGATTTCTGGAGTCATCACAAGTAACACAGGTCACAGGGGTAGAGTTTCTTCACATTGACACCGCCACATGTTTATTTGCAAGATGTTCACAGGGCTGGTTGATGTGAATTGGGCTCTTTTTATGTCAAACTTGCCCAAAATATCTAACTCTGGATCTATTACATGGGCTAAGCCCAGGGACAGCACATAACTCAGTTTATGTGCGATCGGGAAAGCCAACAGAAGCACGCATGGAAGTTCTGTGCATTTTTTTTTTATTCCCAAACAGCTCACCTGTTGCATACAAAGCTTATAATCTCTACATAGGTCTGCAGGAAGATGCAAGCAATTAGAAGATGGGCTGCTTTCACACTGTCTGAAGCAGGGAAGAGTTATGATAGGAACCTGGAAGCCACCTCTGCTTATTATTGACAGCTATTGAGCTCCTATTCTGCCCATAGTTGCTTTTTACCTAGCAAGACTGGCAGAAAAACATCTCCCACATAGGGGACAGGACTGTTTTGAGAGCCTCAGAAAATGACTGTGACAAAGCATAAGGAGTAGCAACAGAAGTGATCCAGCAGATGTTTCTCTATGGGACTTTTCCAGTGATGCTCATCTTTAAACCACCACCTCGCATTATGTACAGAGCAGTCACCCTGCTCACCAGTTTGGCCAGACTGCATCAGACACAGCTGATATCCTACCTCCCATTTGAAGCAGGAATCGCTTAGTTTTCCATTACCAGAGACCAAAACACCCACATTGTACTATTTTGCCCACTCCCCGTCTGTCTGTGGCCAGTGACTCTCTGCATTCCACTTGGGCAAGTCTTCCCAGCACGCTGCATTAACAGCTGGGTCAAGTTCCCGCTCAGAGGTGCAATGCCAGCTCCTCCACTGTTCAGCCAAGCTCTTCCCATCCACGTGACAGCAATCCAAGGATGATTTCCACTCTGCCTCCGTCTTGCTGTTGCTTCCCTGACTAACTGCTAAATCACCGATCCTTTGCTCCCCTTCTCACCCTGTTATTTCCACATTAGCAGCATCTCTCCAAGCAGAGTCTCCACGAGACTCCTGGCATACTCTGGGTTAGGCTGCTCTTCTCTTTGGTCACCTCTTTGACACGTGCAGATGCTTTCACTTGTGCCAGTAATGCACACTGGGCTCGCCTCGGTGCCATCCCCGCCAGCGTTTTTACACCTCCTGTCCCCACCTGATCCTCATCTTGCCGTGATCCGAGCGCCCCTTCTCCTGGGGCCGTACACATAGCCCATATCCTACCCTTAACATCTCACAAAGGTTTCCTGAGCCTGGAGATGAGCGCACCCTCCATCCTCCCACCATGCCATATTCTTCGCTACAGAAAAGCTTTCTTACCCCTCTTGCCTTTTCTCTCTGCCCCTGGATCAACGCTCTGTGCCACGTACAGCAGCTCACCTCACGGTGATGATTTCCCCACCTGAAAACAGAGAAAATTTCTGCACTGTTCTCTCTGGGACAGACATCTCAAGGAACTCAAAAGGAACAAAACTCCCTAACAACAGTACTGGCTCCATGCAATAAGTACAACTGCAATTAGCCAAGCAGAAAATGGGTATATCCACAGCTCCAAGATATTGGAACCATACGAGCGGCCATCCCATATTTGAGAGGAAGCCATGGGATTTATTCGTACCATGCGATGATGAAATAGCTTCTAATCCAGCAGTAACTAAGAAGGATGTTAAGCCACAGCTAGTAAATGAGGTATTTTGAAATCAGCAAGCCCAGAGAACTTGTACTCGAGATTTGAAAGGGACCTGGCCAAAAAGTGCTCTGGATCATTAATGTTGACTTTTAATAAGTCTTTGGAACACAGAGAGCTGGAAGAAAGCTTATGTTGTGCCAGAGTTTTAAGAGGATAGAAACAGGATGACCCACATAATTATCCACCTGTGACCCTGACTCCTATCCCAGGTGAAATAACGGAACAGCTGTAAAAGAACTTCATTAATAAAGCATTAAAGGAGGGTAACAGCAAATGCCAACAGCTTGGGTTTATAGGAAGCAGATTTGTCACTAAGTTGAGAAATTTTTTTGGAGTTGAATATGTTCCTTAAGCTTGCAGGCTGGATATAAAAAGAGTACAAAGTTTATACAATTTAAAGCCAACTGAGGCCTTACAAAAACCTCAGCCTTCCTATCCCTGTAGAAGGACTACCAAAACAGTTACAGAAACTCTGATGCAAGCCAGGAAATTGTGGGGTAAGATGGGCAAGCGATCCTTGAGTCACCGCGTGCTGCGGAAAGGCACAATTGCATGAGCAGAGGGAAAGGAGCAGCCATCGCAGGAATTTCCCTGTAGTGAAATGCAGAACATCATCACTCCCTGCTCTAGATTTCCTTGGCTAAATGCTTCCACTACCGAGAAGCCCACTGGCTTCCACTTAGGTTTGTCTTCCGTGCAACGTCAACAGGACGTTCATAAAAACTTCATTTATTAGAAACCAAATCCATAAATTGAAGCACAAGCATGAATACTGCAGATGCTTCCAGGTACACACCAAAAGATGTGCCTCTGATGCTCAGCAACAGCAGCAAAAGCCAGAGCAGAACAACATCCTACTGGTAAGGGACCAGTAAATTCATTACACATCATGAAGGCTTTGGGTCCTTGCCCAAGGGTAAGACGACAAATGCTGGGGGACGCAGTAAAGTTGCTCTTTGTGTCATCTTCTGGTATGAAGCAATGGACGATGAACAGCCAAACCACCTAATGCTTTCGGGTCTGATATTACACAAAGGATGCGCTTCATCTCCTGCAACATCTCTGCCCTGTCTGAGGCTTAGCGGCAGCCCTCCACCCTCGCCCCTTCCTGGGAGGTCAGCTATGGTGTGACCTTTATGAAAAAAGCCAGTTTTCCAACCAAGGAGCCAAAAATATTCAGCTGCAACCCTGTCATCTTCCCCTTGATTTATGCCTGTGTGGGAGACCCTGCCAGCTCCAGGTGGAGCAGTGGCAAGTTGGGGAGAAAAGCTGTTCTCCAATCTAAAAATCATCATCAGGCAGCAATGCACATCGGGTATCACCCTTGTGCTGCCAAACAGCTGGGCTGCCCTGGGCATCTCAGAGACAGATAGAGGGTCTGTGAACAATTTCAAAATCCCCCTGATGGTCATTGCTGAGCCTCTATGACTTCATCTCAGTTACTGTTATGTTTTTGAGAGTCAAGAATAACATTAATTTTCCATATCTTGTGGTTTTTGGAGGGTGTGAATAAATTCTCTTGCTGTGAGTTATTTAGGTATCCATAAACCCAGCTCCACAGTGGCAAAGCCATTGAGCAACACAGAAAGCCCATGGTGGAGATGTGGCAGGCAAAACCTCACCAGTATGACACATCATAAGGTCCTAAGTATCAAGAATTGCAGATACTTCTCATGGTCATGATAGGTCTACTCAGAGCAGTTAGCTAAATCCAAAACCTGTGAAAAATTAATTTACCTTCCTTTTCTAAGTTTGGTTTCCTACCTCACACACACGCACAAATGCAACATGCCGAAAGACAACAGACTTGTGCCCTTTCAGACCCCCAGGAATCAAGCCATCCTCCAAACCCTGCAGAAAAATAATTTGTTGGCCCATCAACGAGAAAAGCTGCACCACTGTGATCTCCCACCACCGTGATGTCTCTTCCTTAGAGATGTATCTCAGCAGGAGCTTTAAACTGGAGCATCATTTGGTCCAACGGCCACTGGAAGTGAAGCACAGCTCAGAAGACCTTCTAGCTGGTCTCTCTCAACTTCAGTTGCCCAACGTTGCCCATGCTGCCTGCCTAAACTACGGAGCAGCTAAAAGCCGGGACTACCTGCTAAACCACGTCAGTGGACCACAAAACATACTCTGGGGAGCCAATACTCAAAGCTACTTTTGGTCCCAGGTTTTCTTCAGTTCATCCCAGTGTTTATGTGTGACTGGACTCCTGTTTTCACCATCCTTGTGAATCCTCAGCGTTGAAGCAGCAGGGAGAGCACAATGAACGGTGTATCCCAAAGCCTGAATGCCTCCTGAAGGCAAACCGGTATCCATAGCGGTTAAGGCTACTTTCCTTCCTCACCTCAGAGTTTCTCTTCCTTCCTCCAAGAAGAATGTACACATTCTTTTAATGTGTGCTTCTCAGCTGAGCTAAAGCCCCCCCCAAAAAAACACACAGAGAAAACCTCCATTTTACTCAAAGGATTTGTGAATTCAGCTTACGAGGAACAAGCCTCCTCCATGAACAAGTGCAAGAAGAACAGGAGGAGGAGGAGAGACCTCATTTAAGACTATAGGAGGGGAAATTGCAAAAAATTACCTAAACCTTTAGGAACATATTTATATTTTGATTTCATGTAATATTACTTCCTGGTTTCCAGCACATATTCCCTGGGCGTCCCCTATCAAATATCAGGCAGTATTAAATCACTGATCCCTGATCCCCGTAGCTCTCAGAAAAACATCTGTACTAATTTGTTGGTTTTCCTTAACATGAGGGCCAGATGAACTCCTCCAGGGCTCAGCCAAGTGAGATCGCTGACAGATGCAGAATAGAAGTGCAAAGATTTTTCCTTTATTAAAAATAAGGTTCCACACTCCAAGCCCTGAGCTTGTCGTTTGCCAGAGTGATGAAATGACACGCGGCAACCTTGATCCAACACTGTTGTGGATACAAAAACAGGGTTCTTACCTAATGCTACTCCACTAGCAAACGATTTCTGACAGCACGTTCAAATTGGCACGGGCCAACAAGGTGAGGGGTCTGGCAACTGGATACAGCCCTTTTCTGCTAGGGGTCTCTGAAACGTCTCAAAGACATATAGTTATTTATGTTCACCGACCTGTCAACGCAGCAAATTTGACACCCAGCTCACCGCTCTCAGGACCTCCACTCCATTTTTTGACAAGCTTTGCTGCAGTGGTTCAACACGAAGCAGCCTCCTTCACAGGAGCAGCAGATGTGAAGGCAAGCCAGCAATCCGTCCCTGCCGCTCACGATAAAGTGCATCGGTCCAAGTGCCCAGCAAGGGCTGCTGCCGGAATAAACTGCAAATCCCCGGAGGGATGAGCCAGTACCACCTTTGGTGGGCAGTCCCGGGCATCTTCCAAGTCTTTGGCACACACAGTGAGTTAAACTCAGGTGTAGCAGGCAGTCTGCAGAAGCAAGCAGGAATTAGCAGCGGCACAGGAATTAGCTTAGCCACAGCGTTTTGCATCAACAGCCTCATACACCTCAGCAAGGTGTTCACACAAGCATTTATTAACAATCATGCAGATGCTCATCTCTGCTCCTTCAATGTTTCAACCTCCACAACAAGCAGATCTAGCCACATTCTGATTTTACAAAGCTGTGATCCTCTTCTACTTTTGCCCTGGCTTGGGGAAGTCACCGTATTTCAAAACCACTTAATTGCAACTCAGCTGAATAACCAAGCCTTCCCTTGAAACAAAAGGGTCATTTTTCATACAAAAAGCTCCCTTCCGACTTCAGAAGAGTCCCAAGGGAAGATGCTGCTGCACACAAGTATGAGACCTTGGTTTTCTCCTTCTCTGGTGGGCTCAGTGATACGGATGCTTCTCTCCCACAGAAGAACTTGAACACTTCACATGGGATGCTGAAGGGGTATCAGAGGCTGCCCTTGCCTGAATAGGAACATTAATCTCAGTGCTAGCTATCTGCCAGGGAAAGACCTACTTGCATGTTAACCTCAAGCCGTGTATTTTAGCCCCAAAAGACTCACCACAAAACTTGTCAGCACCACACATGCCTGCTCAGGAATAACCCGCGCCCCTCTGCCAAGGCCGGTGGTTCACAGCGGGCATTCCCCCTTCAGCAACTTCTCCCCAGCGATGACCCAGCCAAAATGCAGAGAAAAACCCACAAAACCAGATCCCTCCTCCAGAAGCCTGAGGATGCATCCCAGCCAGGGGCACTGGTCAGCCCATTGACAGGCTGTATCTGCTTTCAATAAACTTTTATAGCCTGTCAATGCGCTGAATCCTACGCAATAAAATTTGTGTCATAAAAAAAGTCTTGCAGTGCCAGTGTCTTTTTTTTTAAACTCCCCTCTTTTTAATTTGAAGACAGCTGGGAGGGACCGATACAGGGGCCAAGTTCATAAGATTTTTTTTTTTTTCCCCAAAAAAATCACTTTAAATTACAATGGGAATTTTCAGAGTCTCCTTTTGGGGGGAGCAGCCATTTTCAAAAGTGACTTCATTTCCAGAGCTGGCTTACCTCCCAGCATCTGAACAAGCAAGGAAAGAAAAGTTCAGAAAGTAGACAGGTTTCAAGCTTGGCTTAATTAATTTCAAATTTAACAGTCACAAACCAGCCTTTAAAATTCCAGGATGGGTTAGCTTATCAGGCTGCCAGTCCCAAACTTTCAGCTCCCTGACCAGAAGAGGTGATCCTGCACTCAGAACTGCCTTCAGTAGACATCTTGATGCATAAGCCTGGCACAGACAAGGAATCTGAAGCCCCACAGCTGGCAGATCTGTAGATTTAACCCTGCAAGTCTTTTGGCATGGACTTTTCCAAGGGGCCAAGGTCTGAAACCCTTGGTTCACATCCCTTCCCTGGGATGCGCTTTTGTGGCCACATTCAGCCAGACTAAATCCCTTTCAGGTCCCTGCACCTAGGAAATGGGGAACAAGGGACATTTAAGAGCAATTCAGAGACCAAGGAGACTAGAGGGCAGCTAACAGTCTCTTTATTCCCTACCTTTAAGATGCAGATAACTTTGTTTTCTTAACAAGCACATTATGAAGATAAATGTGCTGCCAGTGGTTCAGGGGCTCCATAGCTCTCAGAATAGCAGCCCAATTCCCAGTCCCACCGATGGCTGTTTAGGGCAGTTTTCACCCCAGCTGATGGTCCTCTGTAATGCCTGGTTATCAGGCAGAGTTTTCCCTGGGAGGAGCAGGGCTTTGATAAAGGTCCTGCAAAAAGCTATGAGTAAGCAGGAGGAATTTTCCCTGCTCACATTGTTTGGACTGTCAGTCACCCCAGCTTTCCTAGGAGTAACACATGAGCCTAGGAGAGAGCTGTAAATACCATGTCCCAGCATGTGTCTAAGGGAGGGAGATTCACACATGGAGGGTGCAAACAGCTGTAGCTCTATAGACAGCTGTTCTCCACCACAGCACATTGAGTGATGGGGTCTCTCCCCGAGATGTCAGCTTTCGCTAGTGTTTTAGGAAAGATAAGTCGCTAATGACCGCTGTTTAAATGATTCTTGGCAGGAAGAAAAACACAGAGGTCCTTTATGAAGAGTTGCTCTTTATCTGTCAGAATAGCAGCGCCAGTTAATTTTTTTTTTTTTTTTTTTTTGTTTCCATGCTATATGTTGTCTCTGGAGAGGGCTGGGCGACACACGTGGGGGAAGAACTGCTTTCCAAGTCTTCTAGACTAGATGTTAATGTCTAAAGACATGATGGACTGCCTGCTAGAGTCCCATGGCTCTACCTCCTAATATCACCTCTTCAATTTTTAAGCACTTTTATTTCTGGTGAAAGACAGGGGATTGACAGCAATCAGTTTGAACAGCTACAGGAGAGGCGAGGAAAGCTGCTCTGCTCTGACAGAGGGACCAGCTCAGACTGACAGCGCTCCCCGGCAATCCATCCCAGATGGGTGATTTACACTGATGGGCAGCCTCTGGTCAGAGTGGTTTCCCACAGCATCCCAAGCAGCGGCTCCTTGGAGAGTTCTGCTAGCCATCTGGCTGGCTAAAAAGCAAATTAAGTAACATAATCAATGCCTATTCTTCAGGTGGCATCACAAGAAGAAACAGCAAAGACAGCAAGCCATACTCTGCTGACAGAAACCTTACTCCGAAAGTGACGACTTAACAGTCGGTCATTCTTGCTCTCTTATTTACTCTACGTCTCCTACCTCTTTGGACTTCAGCCTCCACAGCACACACGCTTCTGCATGACAGCAAACCCCAGTTGCATCCTTCTTGATTCAAAGCATTTGCCAGCTCCCTCCATAATGGGGCAGAAGAGGTTCCTAAGAGGCCAATGGCACAGGCGCGGCGAAAGGGCGCTGTGTAACTGCAACGGGGAGAGCAGGTTCTGGAGAATCTGGGTCTAATCCCCTCCTGTGTGACCTCAAAGAGGTGACACTTTTCCTCCTCGGCCTCCCCATCTGCACGGAGATCACAGAATCATAGATGATGGATAGCCAAGACTGCCCTACCAAGTGGTGAGAATTAACTAGTGCCTGTAAAGCACGTTGAGAGACTCATGACAGGTAGTATATAACTGCAAACTCTATTATATCATTCCACCATCCCCCTTGCCAAAAACCTGCCTTCGCAGAAAAGATCCAGACACCAAATACGTTATTAAGTGAGGATGTCTGACAGTAGTTCAGCTACGTAGAGATGTTAAATAGTAACAATAATGAAACAATACTCAGCATTTGAGGATGCTGTACATCTTCAAAGCACTTCACCAAAACATTAACTGATTATACACCAAATAAATTGCTCACAGCTGTTCGAGATCCATGAGGTATTCAAAAGAATGGGATGGAACATCATCCATCCTGGATCATACAGGGGATGCATGTGCTATAGCGTAATCAAGAGCTCAAAGGAAATAACTTGCAGGGAGTTCAGCTTTTAGTGCTCTTCTGTACACCTCAAAGCAGTTTATTGTTAGAAAAAGCAGCACAGAGGCCTGAGCTCCCTCAGCTGCAGAAGAAAGTTGCGACAGAGCCAAAGCCTTATTCAAAGTTCAATGTCATACCATTAAAACTCTTATTTCAACTTAATCTTAGCAGAAATAGCTGCATGCCAGACAGCTTAAGGCATCTATGGTGTTTATATCCACAACCAAGAGAACGTAACTTTGGCCCTCCTGTAGTAAACACAGCAAGCTCATCCAACAACCCCTTTCGCATTCATCTGTCTTAATTTAAGCATGGCCTTCACTACTGCAATTCCACATTCTGGTAAAGAATTAAGACTACCTCCCCCCGAACCAGTTCACATCCATGGCTCATAAAACCATCACATCCCTCGCCTTTGCCCACCTATCCCCCCCCCCCAAAGCAAGCAGCTGCCGAAAAAGCAATTTCAGGTGCACAGTAAGAAGCTTGTTGCTGTAACTGCCTGTAACACACACACTCAGAACACCAGGAGGGCACTTGTATCTAAATAAACCTAGGAGAAATATTATTTCCATGTACAATTATTGGCTAGCAGAGGTAGTTCCTGGCCTGTTCCCCGCCAGAGCACAGCATCTGCCTAGGCAGATGCCTGGAAAGACCCAAGCGGGGACCTGGCATCTGCAATACCCATTGAGGTAAAAAAGGTTGTTTGTTCACAGAGCTGTAGCCTTGCTCATTTCCAGCACACGGCTGAACGCTACCACGGCCCGGTGTTTGCCACTGACCCCCTTTGCGGTTTGCCTGCATTCTCTCATGATCTCCAAGGGCAGAGCTCCGAAGAAAACAAGCCCAGAGAAGCCCACAACCCCCAGCAATTTAACACCACTTTACCACAGCATTAGGCTCAGCCTGTTTAGTCCATCCCTTCCAAACCGCAAGGCAGCCTGCTCAGTGCAGCATCCCATCATCTGACAGCAGGAGTGCAGCACATCAGGGCAGATGTGCTGTAGGACAGCAGGAGAGAAAGGGTGGAGCATGCCCCAGATCCAGGATGGGGTGCACACAGTGCATCATCCTTGATTATACCTGCAGCAACCAGCACTGATCAAGACCAAGAGGTCCAGGAGAACTTCATTTTGGGGGATGAGGCTAGCAAAGGACAGAAGAGCAGTGTCACTGTAGAAAGAGCAGGCAAGATGCAGGTCAGGAAATAACTGCCAGCACCACACAAGGCCAAGCCAGGAGCTTTCCAGATGCCAAAGGCTAAAATTAAGGCAGAGCAGCCAACCTTGCATCCATGCGGACTGTGGCATGCTGCAAGGAGCTTGTATCAGGGCAGTCAAGACTGGCTAGGAAATGGGAACAGCAGAGCGACAGCGAAGCCCCATTGACACAGCCCACACCTAGAGGAAAGAAAACCAGCTCCTCATTTTTTTTTTTTAGTATTAAAGCTCACAGCACGTAGAATCTCACAGGAGTTTTAATTTCAGCCTTTTCTACCATTTGCATGCCGTGTACTGGAGATCATCCTGCCACACATCATCAACATCTCCAAAGAATCCCAAGGCGACTGCATTTAAAGTGAAACCTCCAGTACCCTCCAGGAAAGCCAGCACGCTCTTGGTAACGGAGACAGCAACCTATTTGAAGATGAGCTATTTAAAAGCAGTAGCCTGTGGTACTTTGCCAAACGCTTTTCACTCAAGAAAAACACCATAACACATTTTTCTGGTTTGCCCCCAGTTCACAATACGCCAACTCAAAGAGGTGAGGGATTTTGCTTTGCAAACCCCATTTTGGTAGGGGGGTCACTGTGTTCGTTGAGTGCTTTAGGCTCTGTAAGGCAGGATTCATGCCCTTACGCTCTGCTACAACTTAACTGTGTCTACACAGATTATTTTAAGAAAACTGTTTAAACACACATCCCGCACACCACATCAGCTGGAGATATATGCTTGAGGATACAAGCATGGACTAGGGGCTGAAAAGCTTGCCCCGCCTTGCGCACTGTATTAAAATATCCTTGTAACATCACACAGCACACCAGGTTGAGATATTAGGTGTGGTCTGATATCAAGGGATAGCACTGCACCAGACAGAAGGATGCTACAAGAGACACTGGGGATGCTGGTGAAAAGAAGTATCTTTAGGTGCTGCTCTGTCATTTAGGATCTGCAGCATAAAACACAAGGCAGGCTGTCAGCAGGTTGCATCGCTGAAGTTCCAAAGTACAGCTTAGAAAAAATAAATAATAAAAATATCTCTGTGCAGGGCATCAGAATGGAAAGAACCAAGACCTGCTGCAAATCTGCACTGGACGCATCGGCAGAGCTACACGTGAGTTTCCAGGTGAGCTGTGCCTGGAGCACCACAGTGATGGGTCAGGCACAGGCTGATCCAAGTTGCTTCTCACGGGCATCTCTCCTCAAACGCTGCAGGAGGGTCTGGGCACCCCCATGGTCAAGGCAGGAGAAATGTGGAAGGGCAAAGCGCACACAGCACCTGCTCAGGCTGTGCCTGGATCCAGTCAGCGCCGTTGAGCCTCTCACTTGGAAAAAAAGAAAAAGCCACCACAAATACAGTTTCTCCCATCCAAGCCTCTCTCCTTCCCCCTCTGAGCTCATTCATGGCTCAGGCTCCAGGACAGCTGCTAGGTTGCCAAGTCCCCCCAGCTCACTGAAGCACAGAGCAACATGATCGGGATGATAGCTGGGCCAGCTGTTAGAAATCACTGCAGGACTCAAAACAACTACAGACCAAGCAAGAGGGAAAAAAAAACCCCACAACCAAAAAAACCCAGCAGAAAGCCCCTTGCTCCTTTTCCTCTGCCTGGACATTGTGGTCTCATTGTTACCACCATCCTTACATCGCCAAGTGAGCCCTGGCCAAAATGACAGCTCATTAAGAATATTTTTAAAAATACACTGGGTGGGGACTAAGGAGTTCAGGGAACAGGCAGTGGGTTTTTTCACACCTAAGTGATTGTTTTGAATGCAGCTCAGGTCACTAGAAGCGACCTCGATCCTGACTGGGACCAGTGCCAGTGGACTCCAGGGTGAAGTCCCCCCATCCAGGCACCAGCAGAGCCACACTGAAGCTCAGAGTCCTGCAGGTAGACAAGGTGTGTGCCAGCAGCACTCGTATACGTTTCCGTATAGACTCCGCACACAAGAGTTGCCCAACTCAGCAGCCTGCAAGCTGAACTCAAAGGCAGAACCCCCACTAGAAAAAAGCCCTTTTTATCTACAGGGAGTTACCATCTCCCATAACAAAATCCACCAAACTCATTTGGAAACACCATTTTGTTTAAATTAGGGCACATTAAAGCAGGCAACAATGACCTTAAACATAAAACTATGTTTATGGGAAGCACGTTGCTTTCCCATGGTGACTGGCACAGTGGGCTACCAAACGTCCTCAGCTGACACTAAACATCTGCAAAGGGACGCTAAGAAGATGGAGAAGAGCAGGATATCTGCTCCCTGACCATACAGAGACCAGGAACCCCACAAATGCAACACTCAGCAAAGAAGATGGGATTCCGAGACACAAACATCCGCAGGATCTCCCCACCAACAGCAGCTGGGCTGCAACTCCAGCTTGTTGTTCTCCCCATGAGAACAAGGGCAGGAGAGGCAGCTGACCAAAAGTGATCATGCCAGTGCCCAACCACCAGGCCCTGCACGGGATACCCCTCACCAAGGGCATCTTCAAGTTGGGATGGGGCTTGGATGCCATAAATACTGGTGGTGGTGCCAGAGGACCACGTGGGAAGCTGAGGAAGAACAGTACTTGGGCAGTTAACACAGTGTTTTCTCAGCGTATCACTTTACTGGTGCTCCACAGCCTCCAAGGCAGGTCTTCCCAGCTCCTCTGTTCTCAGCAGGCAGCGTGGGGACTTGCAGCCCATTTCAAATTGAAGTCATCACCAGGGGGTAACATTCTTGTCCCACTTTCCTTCTGCTTCCTTGGCTGGCGGGGGCTGGCTCAGAGGCAGTGCTGGGCTACTCTCCCACTGCTTGCACAGTCAAGACACAGAAGCCTGGGAGCTTCCCCTCAAGATTTTAGGTGCCCCTCTGCCTCTGGAGTGGGAAGGGGGCCAGGCTAACACGCTGCTCTGTTTGTGCTGCCATCACCAGCCCCACAGGTGCCCAGATATATCCAGAGCATCAGGACTCTTAAACATCTCCACACCTCCTTCGCGCTGCACTAGCTCTACAGAAAGAGCAGAGGCCCAATCTGTCAGCTCTACTTAGGTTTGCTACAAGCACATCTGATGAAGCAAAGCCAGAGGCTATGCTCCTCATTACGAACCTGGAAATAAGGTTGCAAGAAAAAAAACCTGCAGCAGACACAGTTCTAGGCTGTGCTTGTCATCATCAAGATGCCTCCAGAGCTGTTTCCACCATCATCTCCCTAATGGACAGCGGTGTTTCTTCGCAGAGTGTTTCTCCAGCACTGAACCCTCCCCATCTGTACCCCCCTCTTTGGGGCAGCGTCGTAACCCTGGTGTGTGGCCATCCAAAACACCCTGCCCCTCCTGGCTGGAAGTTAAGCACAGCGTTTCATGAGTGAGAAGAAGGGGATTGCACCTCCGCTGTTCAAGAGCCTCTTGGCTTTGCAGAAGGAGCAATCATTGCACATACATTTCAGCAAACCCATGGGCTCCCACATCCTCTCAGCACATTAAGAAACAGCTGACTAGTTACTTATTAGAGAGTCTGGTCCAGATGAACTCCTCCCTTCCTGTCTTCTGCCTTCCAGAAAGCTGGTCTCTCCCTTTGGAGAAGTCTCTCACCTACAGCAAAGACTCTGGCTAGAGCGCCCAAGGGTTTGTCATTTCTGGTGAGAACAGGAGCCACTACAACCTCTCTCCTGCGATTGCTTTTCTTCACCAAGCCTCCAGCAGAAGCATCCTGACAGCTTGCTACCCACATTGCAGCCCCAGCTCCCTGCACTGCTTCTTCCCATACCACAAGCTCACCCCCAACTGTCTCCAGGTGCATAATACGAGCATATTTCTGCCTAAACACTACTCCTGGGCAACTGGCTTCTTTCTCTTCCATTCCTTTATCCTCTGAGGCTTTGCTGCGTGCACAGAAGACAGGACAGATGTACAGGCTGCTGCAGCCTAGGGTCCCCCGTGGGACAGTAATTGCAGGATGAGGTAAGGCAGAAGGAAGTGGGTGCTCTAGGCTGAAGGGAAGGACAGCTGTGGCTGTTCCCAGGATCTGGAGCAAGTTAATTGATAAATACCAGAGTTGGACTTGAAGGAAAGCTGGGCATTGACACAGCCAAGGCGGCCAAACTGCTTTGGAAGAAGCCCTGGCCTTTGTTGCACAATCTCCATGCAAGGCACTCGCTGTACTCAGAGAGCAAGAGGGAAACTAGGGATAAGCAAGCGCACACCCCCTCACTCAGCCTCGCACAGCTCAAAACACAGCTCGGCACAGGCCTCCAGCTTCCCACCTACCAAAAGCCACAGCCCCCAAAAGCTGGCACTGCAGCTGCCCCTCTGCAGCTGCCCCCAGGGAGCTCGGTACAAGAAGCAGCAAGAGGACTCAGAAAAGTCGAAGGCACACACCACCCCAGACAGACAGTTTCTGTAACTCTCAGTGTTTGACGGGCCTTTAAAACCTCAGGAGAAAGTGAGAAGCAATGAGGACCTCAAGCATTCTTTCCAAACCAGTATTAGACATACAACCAACTGTTAGGTAAATAAAGACTGCAAAGCCTTTAGCTTGAAGCTTCACAACATTCAGCAACAAAACCTTGTGCTTCTCTGACTGCTTTCACTTGACAATTCATTTAAAGAAAACTCTGGTTGTCTCCCAGCACCCCATAAGTTCACCCAAATCCTACCTTATCACGCAAACAGCAACTCAGATTCAGCCAGGACCTTCTCTGCCACACCAAGCTGCCATGGGGTAGCTCAGGATGCTCTGTTGCAGAAAGGAGCTGGAAACAGGGAAAAAGAAAGGTAGAATTCTTCAGGAAAAGCAGGGTAGAACACACTCACATCCTCCTTGCTAGTCCTTAAATCTTTAATCTGTTCGGTTACTACAAGCTTCTTACCACAAAGAGAACATCAAACGTGCCCAGAGAGCTGCCTCACTCATCCCTTCTCTCAAAAAGCACAGCCTCACCTGAACCTGATTTATATAAACTCCTTGCCCTCACCCCCCTGTGAGGGCAGGTTAATTGGAGCCATAAGGTTGACCTCCTTCTCTTCTCCAGGGGGGCTAGTTTACTTTGTTAGTCCTTTTTCCTCCTCCTTGTTTCCCCAACAGTCACAGATGGCCTGGGGAACTGTGTTTTCGATGCACTTTAAAGCCCCTGTGGCTTACTGATATGGGAAGACTTGGGAAGCCTTGTATTATTCCACTTTATCTGAAAAGCTTCACAAGGCTTAGAGAAAGCAGCAGGAATTACCGTGTGAGAGATTTTATCTGGGTCACAGCCACGCACCTGGAAACACACACCTAAACCACCTGTACAACAAGCACATAGACAGCAGGCTTCCCTTCTCGTGTGTGCTAACGCACCCGCAAAGGTGCACAGTCATTTCGAAGAAAAAGCGCTGCTGTGCACTTCCAGCCACAGCAGCGGGACACAAACAAAGCCTGCGTGTATACACACGTGCATATGTACGTGCACACACACACACAAAATACACGTGCACACCCTTGTGTGCAAATTATCTGTCTTCCGTTTGTATTTGGCTTGGCTGTACAGCCTGCTCTCCGTGGGCTCGGCCAGGAGATATCCAGGCTAAGATAAACACCAGACAGCTGCTGGGAGCCAGAGATAGTTTGGTGATTAACAGCTGTGTGGGGCTCTACAACAGAGACCCCCCCGACCTCCACAATCCCTCCAGAACAGGCTGTTTCACTTCAGATTTCTGTTTGTCAGGAGAAGGCTGGAAGGGATCAGAGGGGAGTCCCTGCAAAAGTCGCAGGTGGGAAACCTGGCAAGAAGCTGCTGCCCCGAACCCCGTCCCTTCCCCAAACCCTGTCCCTTCCCCAAACCCTGTCCCTTCCCTGAACCCCGTCCCTTCCCTGAACCCCGTCCCTTCCCCGGCACGCCGGCCACAGCAGCCTGCGATGGCTTTGCCCGCTGCCTCCTGCGCAGCACTTGCGGCCACAACTGCAAAAATGCGATTGCTTATTTCAAGGTTGCTTAAATCCGTGAAAGAATAGCAAAAAGCTTACAGTAAAGCCCATTCTCGTGGCATGTGTGGTTTAACACAACCGAATTCTTCAGAAGAAGGTCTTGCAGGTGTTTCACTTTGGGCTCTTTGCAGATGGGCTCTTCTCTTCTAGCACAGGCATGCAGCAAGTGACAGCCTTGTCCTGGAAGAGGAGAAGCTGGGAAAAGAGGATAGACCTGGGCTTTCGGCTTCGAATGGGTTTGATACACGGGGAGATGAAAGAAATGCTATTACCCCTTCATACCAAGAGGCAATGGGATGCTTAATGACTCTAGCTGATCATTTCCAAAAAGCACAAAGAAATTCCCGGTCTGACTTTCCCAGTTAGAAAGGGCAGCCGCAGCTGCAGCAGGACTGCTGAATGGAAATCCATCCCGAGCAGCAGCGGTCTACGATGCCTTACACACCACTGCAGAGCCAAAGACGTTTTGACGGAGGAAAGGGGCGAAAAGTGGGAAGTTGCTCACAATGCGACTATAAAAACAAAGTCTAGGGATTAGTTAATAATGTGTGGTCTGAGAAAACAAACACATCTCCCCATAAAGACCCTAGTTCAAATAAACTGGTGCTGTTGTCATTAAACCCCACCATCTGCATGTCTGTTTTCCACTGGGTCTAATGTGTAATTTAAAGGGACCACTGCGTGGAGAAATAGTCCCCCAACACCATCCTTTGGGGCACTTCAAAAATCCAGATGTGGCTGAGAGACACTGTGACTTGGACTCATCCCTGCGTAACATTTGTACTGAAACTAAACGTATATAGCTGCAAGCCCTTAAGCTTTTATGCAGGAAGCCTAAGTCGAAGGCAAGGGCTTCTTGCCTTCAAAACGATGAAGCCCACAGCCCCTAAAAAGCCAGCAGATGGAGGGGTGTGGAAAGGTGGCTGGTTGTGCCCAAGGCGATCGCATGCCCCGTGGAGCTCTCCGTCTCCTTTCCCTCTCTGCTCCCAGCTCCCAGCCCTGGACCTGAGAAACCAGGTCTAGTACTAAAGCCCCCCCAGCTCGGTGGGGGACTGGAGACCTCCCTGGCTCTGCTCAGGTCGCTCTTTCATGCCTGATTGCAGCTCATCAAGGCCCAAAGTCTAATAATGAAACAACCGAGGCCGAGAGCTCCCTGTGACAGCTTAACTGATGGTTGTAATTAGGGACCAGCCCACACAGCTTTTCATTAGCGTGCCGCACAGGACTTATTATGACTGTCGTGGAGAGACTGCGCTTCACGTCCAGGAAAAAGGCATCAAGGCCCCTAAGTCATCAGGGAAAAGGGGAGCAGAAAGGCTTGGTGCAAATAGGGAGCTCTCTGTGCTCTTATGGATTTGTAAATGGCCAATAGTGTGTGTTTTCAGTGCAGAGTGATGTTTCGTTTACGTGAGTTTGTATTCTGGGTACATCCAAGCAGGTTTTTATTTTATTGCATGTGGCACATTCATCATTTTTTCAACTTCTGCAGCACCCTGGTTATTCCCCAGATGTTGGTGACTGCAGGCAGTCTCTTGAGTCTCTGCTTCTTTCTCTCCAGACAATCAATGTACCCCTGGATGAGCCTGACCATCTCTTTCCTTAGTCCATGGGTCACTGGTTTTGGCTATGATTCACTTACCAGCCTTCTCCGAGCGCTGGCCGAGACCTTTTGACGCAGTTGTGGTGATGCTGGGTAGCTGGGGTGTCTATATCGCTTCCTCTGTTTTGCTTTCTGAAAAATTAAAAATATTTTCTTACATAGCAAAAGACTAAGCATACTAGAAAATAACACTCATTTTCTAGATGATAGGTAGAACAGAGTCCTCTGGGGTCTCTACTTTCTTCCTCCCTTCTGTCTTTCCAAGCAGAACCTGCTTCTCTCTCCTACACTGCAAATGAGATTTTGGGTTTTGTCAGTTTAATTCTGCAGCTCGGAGTTTCCTCACTCCTGGGCAATGTCTGCCCTTCTCGTAGCTGTTTTATAGAAGAACTTGCGATTGTAAATGGCAAAATGAAGGAAAAGGAAGTAAACTGGTTATTGTGCCAGAACCACTCCTGGCACTCCTCCCATTTCTATTTTCTCTTACATTATAAAGCTGGAATAAATCAAAGTGAGCCGTACACCGGTAAACTGATGAAAGGGGAGCAGAATCAGCACTCTGGTCCCTCATGCTGGTATAAAGAGGTGCAGTCCCATGCAGGCAAGAGTTAGCCTGAATTACAAGTGGTGGGGAAGGAGAATAGACTCAGAGTGTTTATTAGCAGTCATAACCTTAATCAAATAACACTCAAGGATATGTAAAGAAATCTGTTCCACTGCAGCCTCCCAAGCCAAATAAAGGAGTAAATGGGACCTCTATCAAAAATCCCTTTTAAAACTCATGTTGGGTTCTAAAAAAAAAAATATCCCAATTTCTTGGGGAACAGCCAAAGCTCCAGAGGAGCCGCCCGAGATCAAACCAGTGGCCCATTGTGCTGGGCATTCAGCCTCCTGCGGCAACCAGCTCCAATGCACTGGAGAAAGGTGATGCCCCAGGANNNNGCTGGCCGCTTGGGCAATGGTTTCCATGTGTGGAAGGAAGAGGATGCTCTTCCCGAATCATCATCGGCCCTACAGGCATCTCCTAGCTCAGAGATCTCAATCTCCCAATTCCACTTTGCATAGCAGGAGACTCATTCACTCCCTCTCCCCCATCCATGGGACTGCTTTAGTCAACATCTACACATGATGTAGAATTACGGGGGGGGGGGGGGGTGGGTGGAAATAAAAGAAAAGAAACAGACTCTGTGTAATAGAGGTGCATGTAAATAATCACTGGCCTAATCCCCTTTGACAATGAAAGATATCCCACCAGAAAATGTTCAAGCCTGTAACTCAACCTGAAATTTAAGCACAAGGAAGTCGTGTCAAAAGGGGACTCGGGTTCCCATAAAAGCCTCTCTACTTCCAGACCCTGGGCCCCCTAGCCAAAAAAACAGAGCAAACTTCCAGACATAACATCAGAGAAGTGCAGGCCTCACAAAGGGACTTGCTAACCTCCACCAGAGAGACAACCACCAAGAAAACAAGCAGAGCGAAAGAAGCCTTCAAGCCCAGATGAAGTACCTGCCAGGGAAGAGAGGCACGCTGTCCATCAGAGGTCCAGCAGGCTGTGGCACGTTAGCCCACCAGGGCTGATGAAAGCCTTCTCGGGGGAGTCATCCCAAACCAGACTGGAAAAGCCCTGGAGAAGATTCGTGGCTGGAGTCTGTTCTCCTCCGCTCTTGTGCAACAACCCTAAGGTTGATGCATCACAGAAGAATCTAGCTTGGTGTAGGAAGAGAAGCCCCTGCAGAGAGAGAGGGGGGGATTAAATAAGCTAATTGCGGTTTCAGTTCTCTTGCTCTGTCACTTCTGTCCCACTGAGGGCATGCAGTGTGTGAGGTCCCACCAGCATTGCATGGGCAGGACTGAAAATACTCCTGAAAGCAGCACGTATCACCTGGGGAGCAGAGGGCAGCTCCAGTGGAGCGGGTACTCATCTCTGTGTGAGGACACCCGAGGTTAATGCCTCCTTTGCAGCCAAAGACGATATTCAAGAAGAGAAGCAACAAGAGCCAAATTTTAGTCTACTTTTAAGAGTAGAGGGCCAGGTCAGGACCTGGCTTCTGGTTTTTCACAAAGGAAGAGAATCCCTAAGAATGGCATTGCCTTTGCCAGGGCTAGCAGCTGCTCTGTTGCATGCCCTGCCCCCACCAGCCTTGCCTTGCCTGCCTGCACCCCAGCAGCTCCTCACGGACTGCCAGAGCACCACGCTGCCCGAAATCCAGATCACCTTCCAGCCACGAAGCACCGAGGCAGGCACCTGCCAAGGATGGGTCAGAGTCCACCCTCGCAGCAGTGTCTCACGGTCCATCAGAAAGTGTTCTAGAGGAATGCTGAACTTAAAAACCAAGAAAAGCTGTCTCCACAGCACACACAGCCTGGTTTAGCCATGGGACTAGGGGCTCGTTGTCAACACCGTAACTCAACCATCAGGCTTGTTTGAGAGCAGGTAACCTGCTCGCCTCGATTTCTCCCATCATCTCCAATTGCATGGTCCCCCTTTAGCTCAAGACCCCTACCAAAGGCAGGGGGAACCACTGGAGTGTCAAGCTTGTGCTCCCATTGCCTCCAGGCCCCGAACAGTCCTGCCTGTGCTCCTCTGGTCCGTAACGCTTGCACACTGCACCCTCTGCCTGCAAGAAAGCAGCAACACCCTGACGAACGAGAAATATTAAGAGGAAAGTGATGGGAAAACGAGCCGCAGGCTGCAGAGAGCAAAGATGCTCAACTGCAGGACTTCACGGTTTCCCCTCTCGCCGTCGGTGCTGCTGGCTGCATTTCATCTTTCTTTACCCAGAGCCTCCAGACACAAGACTCCGCTGGTATTAAATTCCCGCCGCGTGTGACAGGATCCCTCCCCTGCTGCACGGGGGAGTTTCTCTTTGCTGGTTGGGAATTTTCCAACGAGATGGTTTCTCATCGGAAAATGCCGATACACTGAAATCAAAGCCCTTTGTGGGAATGTACTCGTTTCAGGGAATCTTTCATGGGAAAATTTTCTTCAAACTCAGGCTGGAGCTTTCCGCCTGAGAGGGGTGAGCATCCAACATCCAACATCCCCATCACCTGGCAAAGCCAGTGCGCCCTGCCCCCCCCCCCGACATGGGGACACCAACACCCCTCTCTGTATTTTCTTCTCCCCATCTGCCCACCCCTAGGACCTCTCACAGGGAGGTTCCCGTCTCTCTAGATTTCTCTAATCCCTTATATATATATTTTCTTTTTTTTTAATATATATATCCTGCAACCCTCAGGGATGCAGTCCCTTCAGCCCTGCGGGCAGGACATTATCTCGGGATACAGGGAAGTGCACATCGGATGTGAAGCCACACGTCTTCTAGATCACCTGCCCACCAGTTTTTCCTGAGGAAAACCAGCCAGAGCCTTGGGATCACCCCAAAGTAGGGCTGGAAACGAGCTCAAATTTGGGAGAAGCTCCCATGCAAGAGCTGGGGACCCTGTGCTGCACAGAGCTCTAGTGTGCAGGGCGATGTGGTGGCTTGGTGGGGGTCACTGGTGTCCCCCTGTCCACAGTGGCTTTCCCTTGCCCCCCTCGCAGGCTCTGTGATGGCTGAGACAACAGCACCATCTTGTGCCTCTGCTTGCCTTGGGGAAAAATTCAAGGGACAACCTCAAAGCTCCCCCTCGCGGCTCCTGCAGCGAGAAGGTCACAGCAGCCAGGAGATGTTCCTCCCCACATCCCTTGGTGTGCAGAGAGAAGGGTTGAGGGCAAACTAGAGCTTGCAGCTCGCCTGCTCCCAAAACTAAAGCATTTCACAGAAACAGGTTCACGCCCCGGCCACCCCAGCACCATCCACAGCAGCTGGGGTCCACACGAGGACATCGTGCAGGCTAAGGTATCCCCTCCAGGTGGGCAAATCCAGATTTGATAGCTCAGACCTGCTGCTGCAGAGCATGGCTTGTTATTGCAGGAGCTACCTACCAGGTTTCACTAAAATCGTTCCCCAAAAAACATCTGAAGGGCTGTGGTGCTTCAGGAGATGTTCAAAGCCAAGGAAGGTGGCTCCATCCGTGACCTGCTGCTGCAGTGCTGGGACCCGAAGCAGTAACCTTACAGGCAGCATAACTTTAGCAGTTCGAGGTTGTTTCAGGAGGATGCTCGCTGCAAACATGCTGTGGCAACCTCAGCATGGCTGCAAGGCTTTCAACATCTGCCGTTTCAAAGCTGGCACTTTTAACTGAATTTGGCACAGAGCTGGAGGGGATTTGCTTATATGAAGTTGTCCCTGTTCTTTCCCAAGTGATTTCCTCCCCTACTGCAACCACTTTCTAATTTCACATGGTGATGAAATCAAGTCCCTCTGAAGTTTTCCCCCGGAATGATCCAGAGGGCTGACAGATTGCAAAACCTCTTAGTGCCATCTTATCTGCCAGTGCTTGTGCCGTACTCCAGGCTAAATACAGCTGCTGCCAAGCAGAAAAGATGAACTTTTTCTTAAGGACAATACAATCTACAGACCAAGCGTATGGAGCTTTTTAAAGGGTATTAGTAGCTTTAGATGTAGCTTTGCCTCCATCTTTGCCACCCAAGAAAAGTAACAACAGTAGTCCTGCTCTCTCGTGCTAATCTCGTACCTGGATATGTCAGGGTACTCAATGGCCATTCCTCTCACCCCCAAAATGTTCCTCGCAAGCCACAACAAAGAACTGCAGTTTTCAGTCCTGTTCCCTTCTTTCTCTCCATGCTACCTCACTTTTTCACTCCTAACCATCACCCTGTGCTACCATCCTCAGCCTTTCCACATCCTCTGCCTCCCACCAGCACGGGGCCCTTGCCTACGCTGCTCTCCAACTTGACGGAGACACTTGGCCGAGGCTGTTGGCCAAGATCTCGCCACGCTTGACCAGCCCGAGCTCGGCGCTGCGAGTTAAGCCTGCCTTCCCGTGTCCCTCGCCACGCACGCCGAACTTTCCAGGGAATATCAGACCTAACGGCGTGCCAGCCTTGTTGTTCACTATCGATGAGATAATGTCTCTTAAATCTGGATCCCTGACACGAGGGCGTTCAACCCTCTTTTTGCCTGTGGCTGCATTCCAATTTCAGGACAGAAATGACCAGGAGAAATATGAGAGGTTAGTGACATTCTTGGCTTGGAAATTGTCAGCCTGTCACGGAAAGGAATGTGATCAAAAAGAGACGTCGCTGCTGTTTATTTTCAAGTCCTTGATGAGTGATGCACTTTAATACACGCTGTTCTAATGCAGCTCTTGGGCTTCAGGTGAACCTTGCCGAAGGGCGTGGGACAGGTTATTTTTGTTAGCAGAACATATTGGGTCGAGAACAGCCCTTAAAAAGGATCACAGCGCACCGTACCTATTTATACCCTGGATGTTGTTTTCCTCAGGGATGGACAGGCCCTGCATCCTGCTTTTCCATGCAGGTGGCAGCAGGAACGTTGCCAAATGCCGTTCTGAGTGCCTGCCCGGAGGGGTAGCGGGAGTTTCAGATGGTCCATAGGGGCTGCTTTGGAGACACACATGAATCTGGGCTAAAGCTCTTGAAATGTGCAAGGATGTGTTTGTGCTGAAGTGTGCTGAAAATGACAGCCATAAGCTAGTTTATTAGAATTCGCTTGCAAGGACAAAAGCTTAATACAGCTTGATGGAGTGTACAAAGCCCAGAGCAGACTTGGCTCAATAAAAGTGCACCGCCTTTTGAGATAGTGATGAAGTACAGTGCTGGGAAGGCTCTTTACCAGTCAGTCATGCCGGCAAAACTCCGGTTGCTTCGTCTTCATCACTTCGTCACAAAAGGAGCAACAAAAAGCAATCTCCATCCTCTCAGAGTTACTCAATTGTTCCAACAGCCCTTAGAAAAAGGAGCAACTTGCTCTCCCAAGGCCATGTCTAGAGGGCACAGGAGGTAACCTGGGTGAGAAAGACGATGTGCTGTTTGCGTGGGGTTTGCAGCACGTGCATGCTGGAGACGAGGGAGGAATCCAGGAATTTTTATTGGCCTAATCAGACAAAAGCACGGACAAGATCCTTACCAGCGCAAGAGCACGCTCCCATCGGACAAACGAATTCCTCCAGTGGCCCTGACTGTACGGGCGGCAGATAGCATCAGAGCATCTGTCGAGAAGAGATTACCGAGTGCTAATGCTCTAAAAGGCCTCAGTTCCCTCAGCAGCTGCAAACGTGAGCAAACTAGAGAATATGTTGCGGACAGATCATCCAGCAGCATTTTTGCAACAAACAAGTCACGAGCGCTGTCAGCCGTCAGATGGAGGGCACTAGCTGTCAGCGGGAAGAAAGCTCAGCTCCGTTAGCTGCGTCAGGAGCAGGGTGTCCTGCATCTTGTGCCAGCCAGACACGGAAAGGGTGAGCCCCCGACTGACAGCCTGAGCTCAAGTAATACAAGCTCAGCTTCCACGGCGTTTTCTCACTGTCCTATACTGCGATAGCTCCCGAGGCACCCAGGGCTGGCATGACTTCTCCGAGGGACACGGCTGGCAGCTGCCCTTGCAGTGCTGTGCACGTCACCGCCTTGCAGCAGTCAAGTGAAGCTATTAAATATCAAGTACTTCCCATGAAGCTGACATTTTTAATCCCCGTGCTGCCTTCCCTTTTCAAACACTGGAGGCTGGGGCCTTTCCCCACTGTGAGGGGCTTTCCCCCCCACCATTTCACCAGCCTTATTGCTCCCTCCTACTCACAGCTGAGAATTAAAAGACATAATAAAGAGCCCTTGAACTGGAGGGGGAGCATCTGGTGGGGAGGCGGAGGGGGGGAAAGCAGGTCCCTTGTTTGAGCCCGGGATTCATCTGCCTCTCCCCGCAGAGATGAAGAGGCCCTTTCACCCCAGCAACCAGAAGGTTGAAGCTGGATATGTGCTTACCAGCACGGCCGTGGCTGGGAGCTGCCAGCCTGGGGTCTGACGGCGGTGACATTTCTCCCTCAGATTAGACGGTACGGTGCAAAAACGTATTAAGAGTTGCTGGGGAGACTGCCCCTTCATAAGGCTGCACGCTTGGGAGCGAGCCGCTGTAGCTATGAAACCGGGCCACGGCGTGGCTTCAGCCCCTCTCTGCAGATTAAGGTTAATAAGAGCCTCCCCAGCCCGCCGTGCCCACCGTGCTCTCCCAGCAGCGAGCAGACTGGACCGAGGTGGGAGCCCAGCGCCTCTAATATCCCCACCGGCGAGCGCGCTGTGCCCCTGCTTTTGTTCTCCGCTTCTGCCCGGTGATTTTCATTACAAATATCCTCTTATTATGCGCGCATGGTGGGGAAGAGAAGGAGGGGACCGGGCCCACACAAAGAGAAAGAAAAGGCTGCTTGCTAGAAAACCAGTAATTACAGGGCTCAGGCTTTCCTCGCGGAGGATTCTATGGATTCGACATGGCAGCGTTTCACACGTACGGCCCCTCCGGGGGCAAGCTCCTGTTTCGATTTCATTATCACCAAGCTGGGCTGCTAGGGGAACTTTTGCCCCGAAATGAGTTCCCCAAAGGGGACAGTTGCACTTCTTTCATTATTTACTTTGAAAGCAGTTGCGCCTCTGCCCCCGAAAGCTTCTGCGTTTGCTCAGGCGCGCGATGGGAGAGCACAAATGCCCTAAGTTGGCTTGTCATCACAGAGCCGTTGCGGCCAGGAAGCGTGGGAAATCTTATATGTGGTTACCACCTATTTCAGCAAAATCCAGAGGTGTTGAATCACCCCTTCAAACATCTCCTAGCCCCACGGGTGACTCGGGAAAGCTGCGCTCTCAAGGTGCTTACAAAGCCAAGCAAATGGTCCGTCTGTCCTTTTACAAGGGAGGTAAAACACGACCCACATATAAACAGATACAAGTAAAGCCCTGCAGGAGTGAAACGTGACTTTTTGTACTCACTTGCCGCAGGCATCGCGTGATTTTCTTCAGTTCAAGCTGTATGGGTTAGCATGGTACCCAGAGCTTTGCGGCGTTAGGATGTCCACAGCTCTGGGTCAGCTTATCAGCCCGGTTTTACAGCGGGGTGAAATGACGGCTCAGAAGAACCAGGCCAAGTTCACACAGGAGGTCTGAGAGAAGAGGAACCCAAACTGCCTCCTCCCTGCTCAAAACGCACGTTAGCAACAGACACCTCTCCTGTTTGCTAATGCATCCTTGCATGATGTACACAAACCTGAAAAGGGGCCCGTTTGGGGTAATTTTACACCTTTTCTCTGGGGAATGTATCTTGGGGCCAGTTTTTCACCTTCCATGGTGCTTTGCCAAGAACTCTGGGACATCTGTAGGACACCTAACAGTGGCAGGAGTGGTGATGAGAGCCAGAAAACTCCATAGGAAAGATGTTTCTGCCATTAGCACATGCACTTTTAGGCAAGCTACCCCGATCCTGTGTGGTTTTACGATGTGTACAAGACAAGGACCAGCACATCAATCCACCCCACAATCTCAGAGGCAAGGTACAATCATTTGATGACAAATACTAAGAAATCTGCTGTCGTGGTCAGAGCCCCATAGTACTAGAAGTCAGTCCTGCCCCTGAAAGCTCGCAAACTCAACATCCATGCATACTGCCAGGGGGCCCGGATCCATTATTCCTGGGCCAAATGCAAAGCGTGGAGTTGGACTGGAGCTGAGGTTTCAGGTAACCCCGATCTGCTACTGAAAATGAGTCCCAGGTTTATGGTTTGGTTCCTCATAAAAACCGGACCATTTGCAAAACTCAGACCCAAGCCCGGCATCTGCTTTCCAAACTGCTGAATTTTGCTTCGCTTCTCTTAATTCCCATCATCTTTTCTTTCTCTCCTTATTTACTAGTTAATTTCCATGGGTCTTAATTTCCTGCACCCCTAACCCCGCTGAGACCAGCCTCTGCCTACATGGGATTGCACACTGCGGCTCTTGCCTCTTCAGGGAAAGGTCAGGAACGGAGGTTTAGTGTGCCGAGAAGAAAGGCAGCAGCAGACAGACAGAGAGCACTCATAAAGATCTGGCTGTGAGCCTCTCTGAGAAAATGTCAGGTTGGGGAGGCTATAATAGCTTTAATCTGCAGTACAAGAGGATTAAAAGACTCGTTCTCACACGACAAAAGAGAAAGGAACAGAGCGGAAGGAGCGGAACAAGGGGAGAATGAAGGCTGCAAGGGGAGGAAGGGAGAAAGTTAAAGAGCTCAACTATAAAGAGCATCAGGATTTAAAGAGCTCCGTCTTCTAGTGTAATAAATGTGAAGTGGCCTGCATGGAAAGGGGGCTTTAGCCAATGGCTTTGCTTTTGCTTTTTCACACTAAGCACACACACTTCAGCCTTCTTCAATCAAGGCAACTTGTTATGTTTGGCTTTGTTGATTTTTAGGGGCAAAGGAGTAGGAGGGGGAAACAGAAGGTTAATGAGGCTCTGCCAGATGCGACACTCGAGAGGACCGGTGGGCATTATATTTTTTAAACAGTGGTTTATGGTCTTTGATCCTCACCCCTGCTGTCCCTCCTCTAGCACGTCCCTCAACCCCCCTTGTCCTCGAGGGCCGTGGAAGAGCGAAGGGGCCTGGGAACAGGAAGGAAGTACACCGAATTGCGGGACTCTCTCCTCAAGTACTGCTTGAGCAAGCTTTTCAACTGCTCAGCGAGGCCAGGAGATGAAGAGAGCTTAATTGAAAGGGTAAGGAAAGAAGGCGACTTTAAATACTTTTCAAAAGGTAAAAAAACCCCCAACCTCATGCATCCATGGCAGGAGATGTAAAGACCAACGAGCACCAACACGAACAAGCAAGCTGCACTCCAGAAGGGAAACCAGGTAGTCAAAGCCAGCTTTTAGCATCACCCATGTGTTGCAGGAACCAGGGTTTCTCAGGGCTGGAAGCTAACCTCAAATCAAGGCAGGACTGTCCCGCTAGATTAGCAGGGAGGTTTGGACACACTTACATTAGGACACCACCAGTATTCTCCTCAAAGACAGGAGGAAATCTTCCCCCAGCTGGAAGTAAGTACTTTAGTCTTCACGAGTCTTTGAAGAAATGGCAACACAGGAAGGTAAGCCAACCACCCAGGAGCTCCCAGTTCCCTCCCATTAACACGCTCACTAGCCTGAGGCACTCTGAGAAGAGAGAAGCAGGTTTTTAGCAAGTCCACTGTGTTAAACAGGACTGCAACATTTGCTCTAATCTTTTATGTTATGCACCTTCTTGGTTCAGTGGACTCACAAGTCAGGAGAGATGCTCCAAGACAACACCAGGCACAGTCAAATGTCTAAGGCAGGTTGTCTCAAGTATTTTAGCAGCTTAGCATAGTGCTGGGGGCTAGCTAGTGCTCTGCGCACAAGTTGTACTCAGAGGGGGAAAAAAAGAAAAAAAAAAGACAAAAAAAAAAAAGACTGTAACATAATAAGCAAGTTCCAGACAGGAATTAGAGTATAGCATATCCAGTGGAGACAGGGGGCTGGAGTGGCATTAAGGTAGGAAGAATATAATTACCTGAACTGGCTGGTAGCCAGGATAACGATATTAATTTACTTCAAGAAAGTTAGAAGTGCCAAAACCTGGATTTTACATTTAAATCCAGAAGATTGCAAATCACAGCATCCCGATTCCATTCTTCCAACTTTTGGCTGGAAGGAAAGGTCTCCTGACAAGTTTTCACCTCTAATGCCTGCCGCCTGTGGCCACAACGGGAGGGCTGATCCTCAGCGTCACTTGGCGAGCCCAACGCCATCCCAGCGCAGGGAGCCTGTAGCTATCGATGTTTTGCTACAAGGCACCTATCGCCGAGGCAATGCCTGCACCTTGCGCTACGGGAAAAAACCTCATCCCACTCCCCGTGACTCGCCCGCAGGCAATAAAGCCATACTGGGTCACCAACACAGTCACCAGCAAGCTCTCGAGCGTAGCCCCTAGTTTGATCTGGTATTAATTATCCACTGTTCTGCGGAGATAAATGCTTAATCCTCTGGCTGTTGACACTGGAAATGGACCAATCTACCCTGGGGTGGATATTATACAGGGGAACTTGGCTTCAGCTATGATCCCTGCATCATCTGCTGTACAAATGTTCACTGGCTTGCGGGTAATGGATTTCATAGGGTGTATGGGATCTTTCCACGGCAGAGCTAATCTAGAATAATACATGAGCCAAGCATTCATCGTATCAGGTTTATCTTCCTCCCTCATTTTTTTTCTTCGACGTAATATTTCCAATTTCATGTGGAATTTCTCATTTTCAGACACTCTATTTCCTTATAGCTTACCAGCTTTCCTCCTCCAGGACTGATATCCAGGTGAACTTCCTAAGCAGCACTGCCCAAGGGATGCAGCAACGGGTCTGTGCAACCCCTGCTTCTCTGAGCGTCTTTCACTTTCTTCCAGGAGAAAGGCCAAAGATCTCCACATCGCTTCTCTGGTTTCATACTTGCTGGAAAGCCTAAATCAAGAAGTTCGCTTGTCAGGGAGAAAGCAGCAATGCTGATGTTACCAGCGATGGGAAAACCATTTCTATTTCTGAACAAGCTGCTAAGGTGCTAAGGACTTTGGTCCTTCCCACGTCTGAGCAGTTCCACTAATGCCACTGTGTGCCAGGAGCGTAAACACTGTCCCAGACTCGTCGCCACCAGCACTGCAGCCCCAACCAGGCTTTTTGGGACACCTGGGGAGATGCCTGCCCCCACCTTCCCACTCCCATCTGGGCTTTCTTGCCTCTCTGCTCCTTGCTCTTCTCTTCCCAAGGGCTGTCTCGCAGGCAGTTTCTTAGCAAAGGCGAATTTTCAACCCAAACACAGGAACAAGTTTGAAACAGAGTATTATTGTACACAGAGCACAAATCACAAGTACTTGGGAGTGCTGGTTTGCTCCTCATTTAACAGCAAAAGAAGTTTTCAAGACAGCACACTTCTACACAGACTCAAACGGCTGCATCCACAGAGAGCTGACAGGAGGGTTTGAATACAGCAAATGCAAGAGGGACTCGGTGCACAATGGCACTCTTTTTTTTTTTTTTCCCCTCAAAACACAATCAAAAAACCAAGCTCTGGCTCAACACAACTACTATTCAGCTTACGGTGGTGCCTTGAAGCTCTGTACAACTGTTCTGTGTTGGACGCACACACGAGCAGCTCCTGCTTTCAGGGAGCTGGGGAAAATGAAATGCTTTCCTCAACACCACGTAATCAGCAAGCGGTGGGCTGGGAACAGATTGCATATGTCCAGTAAATCCCACAGAGCTGAGCATCCACCTGAACCACATACTGCTCTACACCTAACATGACAGAAGCTTGCAACTTTTTCTGGAGATCAAATCTGGCTGGTCTCACCACCTGCCCTTTAGCAAGAGGTGGCTAGAACCTTCTGCACAAATTCCTGCAGAAAAAAGGAGCTTGCTGGGAGCATCACATGCACACAGAGTGAGTTAAAGTTTTATCGTTGGCCTTATTTGTTTTCCCAAAGCAGTATTTCCAGTCTTGGTCCAATGGAAACAAACTTTCAGCCCACCCAAATGCCAAAGGGTGCCTTTGCCACCGTTATGCTCAATTTAATGTGAAAACTACAGTGAGGCAATGAACTGGCATTAGAAAAAAGCTGAACTTTTTGTTGGATTTTGTAGTCCTTAACAACAAGATAGAGAGAGGGGCTGCTTGCTCCTGGGCAGCTCCATGTTGGCTGTGAGAATGGACTAAGTTCTACAAAGGAGAGCACAGGCACCAGCAAGAGCGCGAGGAAGGGATCCGCATCCCTGGTTTCTGTTTTCCTCACTCTACGGAAAGAAAGGGGGTTCTGGAGATTAAAATGAAGATCTTGCAATCCAAACTCCTGGGGTCTGTTCCCAACTCTGCTGCTGACTTTAGAGGCCATGCAAGTAAACCTGCTTCATCTCTCTCTGACCCAGCTCCTCCCAAGAAAACACGGAGGAGATGTTGCTGCTTCACCCTGTGAGCAAGTCTGCAAAACGCAAGCTTCGAGGCCCCTGGGTGGAAGGTGCAGGGGGTGCACAGACCAAGCAGTTGTCTGGTACAACCACAAACCATTGTCGTACCACCCCAGTGAAGTGCTGGCTCTCAAGCTATGCTCCTCGGAGCCCACCAGCAGAAATCACAAATGCCTTCCATCAGGATAATTGAATATTGAGCTGTTTGCATAATGTCAGAGATCAGGGTTAATGGCTGGGATGGTAGGGCTTCCTGGCAGAGGAGAAATTTAAGCTCATCCTTCCAATGCCACATCCAGTGTCTGTAAGAACTGTACTAGACTTCTGCCCTCACGTGTTGCTAGTGGCAGAGTTCGCAGCCCACCCCTGAATGATCCTTTTCAGCAAACAGTCTCTTATTGATATCTGACAGACCACAATCTTGGAGCTCCAAACCCATAAAATTAGTAAGGAAGCAATAGCAAGCAAGCACACCAAGAGCACCTGGGAAGCCACCATGCACAACAGGGCTATGCTACACCATCACTGGCTGGTGGTTCCTTCTCCTGCTGCCTTCTCCCACTCCTCAAGACAGCTGCTGTAGTAAATGGTATTAGTAGGAAAAAAGGGAAACAGCAGCCTGGCAGTGAAAGGCAGGGTGAAGCCACTGCTCCAAGCAGATATTGCACTTAAGGATATATAGGGGTTCTGGCTCACCACTTGAGATTATCCCATACAGAACATTCTTCAACGCTTTGCCTAATCTGCTCTTAAGCTACTTAATGCACATGCTCCCTCCTTTTCCAAGCAGGTGGTAAGGCTACCATCTCAGAAGCAGCACCGCTGAGAAATGGCTCTGATAAGCAATGCAGAACTGCTTTGCTTCATTACATTGGATCCTGCCTAGTCTTGGGATGCCCTTAGATCTCCCTAAAAAATATACTTGCTGGCAGCAAGCTAATCCTTCTCTGTATTTTCACACAACACATGCACAACAGAAGCACAAAGAAGCAAACATCGCTGCGTGTCCATTATTAAGCAGCTGCCTCTGAAAAGAACAGAATATGCTTCCAGCAGTGCGCATGTTGGATTTACATCACCTTCTCTCCAAACATGCCACAGAGTAACCAGCTCCCAGAAACAGCAGGCTATATGAAATGCACCGTTTGGTACTGTAACATGGAAATGAGCTGTGATCCTGCGTGCTCCACTGTTGGGAGTCTCCTCTTTAAGCACTTTAATCGGTTAAGAATACCAGGAACAGTGTCCCCTTGATGAGCAAAGTCCAGCACTGGTCAGTTGATGTTTCTTGCAGGAAATACAGCAAAACAGGTCAGCAAATTTAGTTTTGGTCTGTTGGTGCATATTCTCTGTGTCCATTTGCCCTGTCACAAACCTGACAGCTAGGCAGCACAAGCTTGCAAAACCACTCAAGTCTTGGATGACCCGGAAAAGCAGCTGCCAAATCGACATGTCATTCTGTGCTGGGTGGCACTGGACATCATGACCTGACAAGCTTTCTAGAGCCCTCTGCACACAGTTGTTGCAATAGCAGGCATAGTAAACCGAAGCACAGTGACACAGCAAACAATGGCAGAGCTAAAGCGGTCCTCAAGCCCATTGCTGTGGTCTAACCCACTGGCTGTCCATCACAAGTGTCCAGTACTCCTCCCGGGCTCAGAGGTGCTCACTCTTCTTCCAGAGCTTACTGTGAGAAGCACTTTTGTGTGGGAGCAGATTTACTTGCTGCGTGTCACTCACAGGTCAGCTCCTTTTCTCCCATGTCTTTCAGGTGACAGCCTCTGGGGCTAAAATGTGACACAGCAGGCAAACTACGAGGTAATCCTGAAGTCCAGCTAAGCTGCCATTTGTAGGGTCTGTACTGGGGACAGTTCTCTTTTCCAGGACCACAGTCTATCCTACTTGCATCCTACTGTTCAGGCAGCAAAAGATGCCAGAACAAGACCAAGATCATGCCAGAGAAGTGGTTGCGAGAGGCACCTTATCTTTGTCCCTAAGGCAGGACAGCAGCTGAGATTTCTGCACTGCTTTCAACCTCCCAGTTATCTGGGCAGTGGGGATGGGTCCCTGATGCTGACTTCAGGGTTATTATCACATCTCCACACTTCATTCTCTC